>JAOWBC010000904.1:13220010-13251937 GCA_028566105.1 Hypoplectrus providencianus | reverse complement strand
CAACAACACATCCTGCAGACTGCAGCTTTAAGTTGTGAAATAAAACTTAAAAGGCCAGAAAGAGACAGGTTGGTGCATAATGGGTGATTTGCAAAGCGGGCATGAAGCCTTATTCAAATTCAGGTGTAGCCGATCAAGTTAACGACTGCTCAGCTCCATTTAGGTGTGTCAGTAGCTTCACACCAGGAGTGTCAGGCTTCATTAGTTTCCCCTGTGTCCGACAGGTCAAAACCTTCAAATGAAAGCGTGGTGTGTTCTCTCTGTTTGGCTCAACTCTGTCACCAGTGGTTCAGCATACATTTTATACCAATACAGCTGCAGCTCCTGTCAGTCAAACTTTACTACAGTTGTTAACCAAATATGCATTACTCATCTAGCTTGAGTGAATGTATGACGTCAAATTATTGAGCACAGGCCTGTTGAAACTCTTCATTATATGTCATCCCTTTAATAAGATTTTACTGTACCAAATGTACAGGACGTTTCCCCAATAATAATCCAGTGCTGTTAATGCATTTTAGAAGTAATTTCCAGGCCAATCAGGCATCTCTCTTTTTACGTCCATGCTGTTATCACTGCTCTAATGATGCATGAAAATGCTTTAACTCGCTCACCTTGACATTGTGTAAGCGTGCGTGCATGTGTGCTTCATTAAAAAAAATGGAGGGAGGGGAGCGTGACAGCGAGCAAACGATTTGAGGAGTGAGAGATGCGAGCGAGAGGAGGAGTGACACAGAAATGGCATGAGTGACACAATGGAGGAGAGAGAGTGTGATGGAGAGAGACAGAGAGTTGATGAGGAGTGCTGCAAGTATCTTCAGTGGAGCTGCACTCTGAGGAATGAATCATCAGCGAGTGCACAGAAGCTGTCCTGACCTCACTGTTGCCACTAGTTGTGAATGACACATTTTTGTAACATTTTGCACGATGTCTCTAGCAATATAAAGATAAGATAAAGCATTTTTTTTTCTCTTTGCAGATTGTGTTTAAGTAGTTTGGTTTCTGCCAGACAAATACACCAACCATGTGCATCAACAGTCGTGAAAGTGACTCCAACCCTCTTCACACCCAGATGAATCCTGTATGAGAGTCAACACTTAGTCAATCCTCTGTCTCTGAATATGAGTCACCCCATTGCTCAGTTATCACACTTCAGATTGTCGGGAGAACAGCATTTCCTTTGAAGGTTTATGTAACGGTGATGTGGGGAGAACTGCGGGGGTAACCGCGAGCCCTCAAGGGTGCTAAAGTACTCTGACTGCTGTTCACCTTATGTGACTAGATTTCATTACTTTATCATCAAATTCTATGTTCAACACCGAGAGAAGGAAGAGTGAATCTCCTTATCAAGTTCCAGTCACTCTGAGCGTCAACTATATTCTGACCGTATAATAAAGATTCTCAACCTACAAGTTTGGCTGTGTCCATAACCACACTCATTCCCTACTCCGTATCCACGATATAGTGAGCAACATATAGTGGACTACACAGGGCACTCAACTCAAAACAGTTTCAGACACCACTCGCATAAAGCCAGCCAGTAAACAGCAAAAACTTTTAACAGAATTTCTTCATAATGGACTCTATACAAATTACATGTCAGTGAAACAGTAGAAAAGAAATATCTATTTTAAAATACTATATTGATTGTCTTGAATTGATGGATTGACTTGGTTTGTCCTCGGTATTTTGGACAAAGAACTAGTTTGGATTGAGTGTCACAAAAACTTCTTGTTAATTTTTTTTCCACAACTGACGCAAAATCTAATCACCAATGTCATTAGAATTTATCCTCTAGGGATCTTAAATATGTGCAGTGAATTTTACAGCGGTCTTAAAATGCCAGCTGCACTTGCATAAATGCCTTTGGGCCTAAACTTCAGGGAATCATGCACACCTTTCCAAAGTAGCAATCCTTTCCTTTAGCTGTTGAGCTATTTCGATCTGGACCAGAGAGGATGTGTGTGTGGTAAACCAAACTGTCATCCCTAGAGCTGCTGGTATGGCAAAAAAAAGGCAAGACAGGTCAAGCTGAATCGCCTAGGCCAAACATACAGTGCTTATTTTGGAGAAATTGTACCTAAACCAGTTTTACTGCTGTTGCTTGCATTGCAGCAAATACCATTTCAGCACAGTGATGATTCCCCTCTATCTCCCAGCCCTCAGTCCCCTTTTCTCCTCTCTCTCTATTATCTAGGTTGGAGTCAGTGGGTTTTTGGCTGGCAGACTGGCCAACAGATGCTGATTTGTTAAACCTGAGAAAGCACAGTGAGACTCCAATTCTCTGGCATATTTTCCTCTACAAGCCCACTTTGTGCCGGTGTGGGTGTACTGCAGAACAGAGTGGAGGCAAATCAAGTGACCAAATCTTTGTCTCAGATCCATCTGCCGAAGGGAGGCGAGCGCAACTGGACTGCGTTCACACTTGACAAACCGCTGACTAATCCAGGCCAATTACAACACAAGCACATTAAAGCCGGCCAATAGAGATAGAAGTCAAATCCCTCATTTGTGAAACCGTGTGTGCTTAATGAACAATGCCATTATCATCAGCACCGTTGATCACAGACTGGAAATCCATTCGGCGAAGGTGCAAGGGCGACTTAAAGGGAGTGTACAGCATTTCTCACAATGGCACAAACAGATTCATTATTTGAATCGTAATTTTCCCCCCGTCGGCACAATTAATGAATCAGACTTTTCATCGTCACAGCTCAGTGGGACTGAACAGGTCGGGTTATTAAAAAGTCATTGCGGCTTCACTCTGCGATCTCAGGCAAAGGACTAAATTAGATTGGTAATGTATGATTGCCCTCAACTGGTCATTATATTCAAAGTTCATGTTCATGGAGAAGCAGAATGTCCCGGTACTTTTAATATGTAAAAACCTTCCCCTCTCTCATGAAAGAACCTTTCAAAGGACACATTTTTACATTTGAAATCCTGTTTCATCTGCACAATTTCCTCATGTACTGTAACTGTCACATGAAGAACGTGTTCCCTGTGTGTCTCATCTTCAGCGCTGGCATCATGTCTGCGCTGTTGACAGGGGATGAAGCAGCGTAATAGCTGTTTGAATTGATCCCCGCGAAATGACATGTTGTCTTGGCAGATGAGGCATTGTCCTTGTCCCGTGGAGATGGTTTGCTTTTTGAGCAGGAAGTGACTGTGAGTGGTGGATTCCACATCCTTTCAGCATTAATCAGCAGAGGGGGATTTATTTTTACATCCTCTCTGTGCGATACCGAGTGTGCCTCCTGTCTTCCCAGGAAATAAAATAAAGTCCCAGGCCCTTATGAATATTGCTGTTGGGGAAGAAAAATACCATAATATTCTTATATTTGTCTACTTTACCCTTTGCCTCCTTGTTGTTATTAAGACTGTCAGTGAATCTATGTTGGAATATATATTGCAATTGGGAAAAAAATGACTTTATATTACAAAATATTAAAATATGAAAGTATTTGACTGTGAAAGAAAGCCGGCACTTCTGCAGATGTTTGTGTTCGCGAATTTACTGTACCATGGTGCAGATAATGAGAAAGGTCCATTTGAAACCCTGTAAAAAATGGTTTAACAGTGTAGGACATGAATTTATTTCTGTGTTTTGTAATGCATAGGTGATTGTACTGGTTATCCCTCTTATGAACACAATGCACAAAAATGCTATTTGAATGCTTTGAATCTGTGTGCCTTTTCAAAAGAAATATTCAAGCTAACTTTGGCAGCCCTTGTTCTTATTCTGTCCTTGTCTCCCTCATGATGTTTTTGACACCATCATCCTGTGAAACTTTATCTTTGAATCTCTTTCAAAAGAAAGGACATTTGCTTCCCCTTCAGGAGTAGCAAAAGTCAACAAGTCTCATGGCTTATCTGCACTATATCCTTCTATTCTTTCTGTCTCCCCTTCATCAACCTCTCTTCCTGTTCCTTTCCCTCTAACTCAAGTCACAGGCCTTTTTTTCCGAAATTCATTTTAGCCTTGATGGATATACTAAGCACCGGCGGCTTTTGATTTAGGCTTCTGATGCTGTCTGCCTCTCCTAACATCCACTTTGGGTGCAGCGCTCCATCACATTGATTTCTCTGAAGATGAAACTGTGATTGAACAGACCTTTCCTGGCGGCCGAGGGCCCCCGTGTGTGTCACTGTTACCGCATACGGAGGAGGACGCTGATGCACCTCATCACCTGACTGGCAAATGACGTGAGGCAAACGAACCGGTACACCTTATCCTTTACGACCTACATTCAAAGACGACTCTTTTATGTAAAATTAGTTCTATCTCAATTCCTCTGAACCAGACTCTCCACCGCAAAGATGAAGGATACCGAGACATAGTGTGTAATTAAATGGATACATCTCAGACATTTGCTCAATGATGCATACAATGTCTGATAGATAAAATCCCAAGTGACCCAAAGAATAGAAATAGATTTTTTTTTTTTTTTTTGTTACTTCACTTTTCAAATCACAGCTCATGTTTTAGCACAGGACTCTCTTTGTTATTTGATCATAGACTACACCATTTGTTAGGTGTGCTGGAATTTTTGACATTTTGCATCCTGTGAAATAAAAAGTAGCTTTATGCCATTTTTTTTGTAATGTAAGTGTGGTTTATATTATTTAAGTTTCCCAACATTTGACACTCTAAACCTAACCCCTTAGAGTTTTTTCCCTAAACATAACCATGTAGATTATTATTTCCTTCACCTATCCATCTACTTTCAGCACCTAAGCCTGACAAAACTAACTATCTGATGGGCTGAAAGTCTTCTGCACATGTCACAGACGGAGCAAGCACCGTTTTAGCTAAATGTGAACTGATAACGGAACTGTCCATTATTAGGTGACAACAAGTTACGGTAATTTTGTCATTGATTGCAATATATTCTGACTTATTTTGCAGCCCATGAGTATCCCCCTGCTGGCCTTTAGAAAAAATGCAGGTCCAAGGATCTTCCACAGTGGCATCACTCATCAGACCCAAAGGTTGCCAGTGGAGGTTGCAGTGTGCCCTCTATGCAATGAAGCAAATACAAAGAGTGTTGAGTCCAGGGTTATAAATATGTGTAGTGTGTACCCATCTCAGACCAAACATTATCATTGTTTTTTTAAGCCATGATCTTCCCTTAACCTCAACCTCAAAAGTAGTTTCCTTACACAAACAGCAGTTGCGAACAACTTCTGAATACTAATTTGACATTAGAATACAAATGCAAATTAATCTTTGTAATTCAAGTTAGCATTAATGTGCACATGTGTTATGAGGCATGTGAATGTGTGTGTGCTTGAATTTGCCATTCTTGCCCAGCCAGGCGCATGCAGGTGGTGTGGAGGTGTGTCTGACATTAGAATGAAGGTAGCCCCTGCATAATTCAGATGAACCTGTCTCCTTTAGTCTCCTATATCCTTCTCCTCTCTCTCACACACTCCTATCCTCATGTAACCCTCCCCTTCCTAAATGTAACTCTCTTTCCCTCTCTATATCTGTATGTGTACTGATGAAAATCTTTGAGCACTTACACCTTAACAAGAGCCTAACATCGGCACCATTCATGAGCTCATGATCAGGTTGTGCGTCTTTCTTCCCACTGATGGCTCATTATTCCGGGGCTGCACACACACCGCATGGGAAATTATTTCAACACTGGATTCCTCAATTATGCATGAATGCAACGTTAAGGCACTAATTAAATAAATGTGGTGACTTCTTCATCGTGTTACTTATCTTGTTCTTAATCCAGAAATAAATGGACTTTGGAAGGAATTAACAGTAGCTCTAATGACCTCTTGGTCATCATCAACTAAAACCTTGTTCTATAAGTAGCTGGCTGCCTTATCGTCATGAGGAATGCTTCTGAGTGATGTTATCCACTTGTTCTGCATCTCAGCGGACATGCATATACATACGTACTGTAGATCTCTTTTTAAAGGCCCAAATATGCATCTCCTGGTTACACAAAAAGGGCTATATTTCAAAGTTACCAACAAACAAAAAACTATTACCTAAATGTGATGTTTGCGATTGGGTAATTTACATTCACCCTTGTCATACTGCATTCTCACAAAAGTCCAGTTGGGAGGAGGTGAAAGAGTCAAAAGAACGATGGCGGAAGAAGAAGTTCTCACTGTAGAGACTCTACATACGACAGCAAAGTTTTTCTGAATTTTGCTGAACATGATTCACTTCACTGTCAGACTCTACTGTTGGTCGCACAGGTAACGCACTTCACAAATTCACTGTCCTGCAGGCTTCACATTGATCCAGTCTCACCAATTTAATGTTCCAAAGGTGGGGCAGAGCTGGGGTTCCTATTACACCTCTGGGACATTCAGGCTGACTGCCAAACGTCACAGAGGTGTAAATATTGAAATTGCAGTCAAAATGGGGATTTTGTGAATTGGCCACAGGTTTGTTATATTTATACTACAAGACATCCGTAAGGTTAGGGCAAATGCAATGTGGTTAGGTGTTATAAATGATATTCAAAAAGTAATAAATGCCTTTGCTACTGGAAGTGAGGAAGTAACATAGCTGACAGAGGTGAAGTAGTTTGGTGATGTACAAATGGCACACTGGGTCATACATTAGGGGATTATACTCTCCCAATCTTGCTGCATGCCTCATTTGCAAATTTAACTTAAATATTTAAAGAACTTGTCATACAAAAAGTATTGCATTAATGTAGGTAATCAACTTGGGAAGTTTTCTGTCCATATCTTTTCGTTAATGTTTGGAATTTTGCAATTATCCTTGAAGGCCATTTTCTCAAAATTAGTTTCTCCCCCACTCATACTCTGAGCCAGAAATTCAGTAGCACTTACATACTTCAGACCTTCCAGTTTCATTCTCATCTACAGTGAAGAAGTTTTTACTGGCGGATTTGTTAATTTATCATTCATACTGTGATTTATAGTATATATTATTCTTCAAAAACATTTCAAAATGGATTTTTGTATGGATGTTGACAGTATTTTCTGATTATGGAGTGATGAATAGACAGAATACGGAGTGATGAATAAAGATATCTAAAATCTGTCAGTAAGTTAAAACATGATTGAAATTAAACTTTGAATCTGGCTTAATCCAACTTTTAGACGTCTGCTCTGGATGTTTTATGGTAATATCTATAAGTTTTTCTGTTTTGTTAAGAAATACAGACAGAAGTTGCAGCCCAAAGGTCATACCAAGGCAATTTATGTTTCTGTTCAGGAGGTTCACTATGTTTCAGTCCAGTTATTTATTTAAGAGCAGCTCATTCAGTTGGTTGAAGGATTTACATCCAAGCCATGAAGATGTATTTCATACATTAATGCATGTCATAACCAGGGTTTGGTCAAAACTGCACTTTGCTATGATTTGGTTTTGGTAAACATGAGATAAAGTACAATTTTGAACACAAAAAAGCATTACTATATCTAATTTGTATTGCTGGAAATATTGCCTTCAGTGCCCATTTTTGTGTAAAAAAAAAAAAATCCATCAATTTCTAAACACAGGCACAGGCAGCAAATAAATGTGATTTTACACAACAAGATTGCTGCCCTTCTTTTACATCACCGCTCTTGATCTGCCTTGGTTTAACAAAAGATTTTATTGAACTCTGGGGAAATATTTTCTGTTGGACAAAAAAAGAAAACTCTTTTATCTTTGTTAGCATTGTTCAGTGAAGATGTTCCATTCAGAATGGATTTCAGTTCATGTTGCTGGCACATTAAAATTTAAAGATTGTCGCTCAGGACAAATAAATCATTGTACATTTCAGTGTTTACATCTTACTCAAGCCATAAACATTGTATGAAAAGAAGGCTGTGTGGGTAAGCAGTCGAGGGGGCTAAAGCACTGTGTTCCCAGTTGTGCCTTATGTCAACATCTGATGAAAGCACTGCGCTAGCACACAGACACACACTATAAAAAATACAAGCATAAAGAAAAATGCATACACATGCATGCATTGGGTTGCTTTAGTGTACCCTCAGGGTATTGAGTAAGCCTGCTTCTTGATGTTCCCCTGATCGTTACATTTATCACATTGCATCAGTAGAAAATCCTAAATAAACCTTTTAACAGGCTTCTCCTCAGTAATGCAGTAAATAGGCTTCTTATCCTGGAGGCCAATGGGTTTATCTTGGTCTACAAAGCCCATGATACAGACTTTTGTGGTGTGAGTTGCAGGATTGGAGCAAGTAAAAGCTTTTATATTGGCATGAATAGCCAGAAATATACATTCATAAGCAGGAATTTTACAATTGTGGACATTTTACAGATACATTCAGAGCCAATTTGATTCACCCAGATTCTATATATGGAACGCTGATATTTTTTTCATAATTATAACATGTTTTGAAGCTTCATCCACCAAAAGCATTTTTTTTTTCGACCATGTATTTCAAGTAACTACATTTTTAATCAGTAGCATAGATAAACTAAAGCTCTCATGTAACCCAACAGCACAACTTATTTCTGTAGGCTTGAAATTAGATTTATGAACATTATATTTTTCTTAGTAACATAATAAAGTTTCTTTGATCATATCAGTTGATCATAATCAAGCCAGACAATGTGTTTTTGTATCCAATCTTCTCTTCTTTTTTTGCAGTTTCTAAAGCATGAAGGTCTCTGCTGTAAACAGCAGTCTGCTTTTGTAACAAACATTTTGATTTGACAAAGCAGAAAAGGCATAGATGCAGTACATAACACTGATTATTGATGCAATACAATAAGGAATGAGTTGTTGGGCTTTGGTATTGTGTATACAGGCTTCCTGGGACTCGTCAATAGAGCAGTGCCCTTGTTAATGTTATTAGTTTTACCTGTGCATCCCCTGCAACAACAAATAATATGTCTCAGAGAAAAGGCCTTTTATCCTTGCCAAATTGGATTGAAGTCTGCTGTGTGTTTATATACTGTTGGATAAGAACTCTCCTCATTAAAATGTTTCCTTGCTATTAAAGAACTGTTTTTTGATTAATTATATTTTCTTAAGTATGGTTCAGTCATATGCAGTTCATAAGCATATTCAGTGTGACAAAGTACCAAGATACTTTAATTTCCATTCTGTCACAGTGTCATTTTTTTTAGCAGCTGAAGAATGTCCTAGAAAAAGCTTTAACCCGAATCTCACAAGCAGAACATTCAAGTGGTGATGAACTTGACACGACTGATATATGTAAATAAACAAACAAAAATGTCTTTGCTCAAGAAATTACAGGCAGTATTAGAAGCTAGCAAATGAAAAATGATTCGATGAAGGTAATATGGAGTTTAGACGATAACTATGATGTCTAAAAAAAAGAAAAATCACAGTTTTGTGAATTGCATGTAATTATCATGTATTTAAGGTTACAGACCATCTCTCCACCATTATATCAAAATATAATAATAATAATAATAATAATAATAATAATAATAAGAAGAAGAAGAAGAAGAAGAAGAAGAATGTTTCATATAAATATTATTTAAGTGTCATGATATATGTCTTTTACATTACTCTAATAATTAAAATTAAACATACACAGCAAATACTTCTTTAAATACTCAAGACTTAAAAGTAAGACTATTACATTAAAGTGCATTATAACTGACTATTTTTGCCTTGATTTCCTTTTTTTAATGTATACTTTTCAAAAGGTTTTTCTTGTGCATGTCAATATTGTGTAAAATTATATCTGTACCCTGAAAAGCGAAGTCTCGACTATTTTGACACTTGCGAGATGCCGTACTGTGGAATCCGGAAGCATCGCTGTTGTCATCCAAATAAACAACATGTAAGCAACACTTTGACTTTAAAGACTGTGCCTGCTATTAATTCATGCAGTACTTACTTTGACTATTTATTCGAGTTTTGCTTCTTGCTCTCGTGACGGTTTAAGCGACAGCATTGAAACCTGAAACTGAGAGTTAGGTTACCGAAAACGAGAAGTCGGCAGGGAGGCTATAAGTTAGCAAACTTCCCGGCTGCAGTGCCACATCGTCACAAACTGACAGCAGGGCCGCAGTCACCGGTTAATTTAGTTAATACGTTGCTAAGCAATTTTACTTTTTTACTCAGTTTGTATGCTTTTCTTAACATAATGAGAATTTTTAGCAAGTCATACTATATCGTGTTTTTAGCTATTTTACCCTCCTATCAAGCCATTTGATAATATCAGCAGGCTATTTAATTATGCTAAAAGTAATTATAAATCAAGAGACTAGCTAGCACTTACCTAATGCCTATGTTGTAATGAAACGAGTATACCAATTCGTCCAAATATATTGACAGGAAGTAAAAAGTGCAACCCAGTACTTTGGACAGCCTAAAATTGCACTAACTTGAGTAACACTGATTTTTCAATTGTTGACAGGGGCTGATTTTGAAGAATTTCACCAAGAGACGTAGATCTCCTGCAGTTCTAGAGGAGGTGACTCGAAGAAAGTTACTGTGTTTGGTTTTTGTTTAAACCAGCCATGGCTCAGGACGAGGAGGAAGAGGAGCTGACCGTCAGTGGACCCAAGGAGGTGGACGTGTTTACATCAGTGCGCTGCCTGGGCTACTTGTCCAGTGTCAACCTCCTTGTTGCTGTATGTGTGGGCATGTACGTACGCTGGGAGGTGACAAGTGAACCGATGATTCTGGTCATCTTCATCCTGGGCCTGTTCGTCCTGGGCATAGCCAGCATCCTCCATTACTACTTTGCCATGGAAAAAGCCAGCCTTAGCTTGTTCCATTTGTGGTTTGGCTTTTTGCTCGGCCTTCTGTGCTTCCTCAACAGCCCCGCCTTGGATTCAAATGTCAAGGAGCTGGTCGCGAACTATCTCCTCTTAGCCAGTGTAATCATGAAAGCAGTATGGGCTTTAACCGAGCGAATATGCAGCTCCATCCGTTACAAACCCACCTTGCTAACATCAGCTGAGCTGCTGGAGCTTCTGGGATTTGGCATCGCCAGCACTACCATGCTTCTTCACAAGTCAGTGGCCATAATAGGCTTGGTGGTGGCTCTGGGGGCTCTCATTGTGGACCTGAGGATGAAATCCCTCTTGGCTCTGCCCAACTTGGTTAGTTTTGCCTTGGTTACCTCGCTGGTGTTTTTCCAGGCCTTGGGCATCACAGCCAACCCTTATGCTTTAGGCTGCTACCTGGGCAGGCTGCTGTGTGAGCCCGTGTTGGATGTGTACTTCAGTGGGATGGGGCCCAGTGAGCGCTGGATACCGGTGCTTTCCCTGGGGAGGGTGTGGAGGCGGCTGTCCCTGCTGCCTCTGAGTCTGATTGAGCTGGCCTTCTTTGTCCTGGCTGCCTTAAAGGTACACTCAGCACTTTGCAAAAAATGTCTTGTTTGAAAATTGACATTTCTATTATGTGAGTGTTTCAGGCTTCTGTGTGACTGTCATGCTTGGCCATTGGTTAAAATTGTAACCTTTGAAAAAAGTATTTTTTACATACAACACAGAGTTTCGTTTTTAATGACAGTTTTGTCTTGTATATATAGCTTGGCCATTTGGAGCTCTGGTATCTGGTGATCCCAGGCTTCTGCCTGTTTGGCCTTTTCTGGTCCATCTGCCACATAATTCTGCTGATGACAATATGGGGCTTCCACACCAAGTTGAGCGAGTGTCAGAAGGCCTGGCGAGCCCAGCGATCCAGTAGCCGGAGTCTCGACCAGGTCATGGCCTCCAGGGGCATCCGACACTTCTGCCTCATCTCAGAACGGCTGGTCTTCTTTAGCATGGTGTCAACAGTCATACTAGGAGCTGTGTCTTGGCAGGTAGGAGACACATGGCATACTACCTTAATATTCTATTAACTGTCCTGTAGTTCTTTTTTATATACAAACATCATTATAGTCATATCCTATGATTAGTTTATTTGTTTTGGACTGTTCAATTAATTTGTAGCATAATTACATTCACTGAAATGTCATGTACAGCTTAAGTTATTTTGGGATCAAGATTTAACATTAAAAACATGATCAATTTAAAAATTCATGTTTCTGCAGCTACAATTACAGAGAGTGAGAGCGGCTTCATGAAGCTCTACAATGAGATTTCAACAATTACAGATAGCAAATAAGGGACCATCACAAATGCGTATAAAAAGACATTTGTTACAGATCTAATTATCACATTGCTGAGAACCCTCTTGTGTGCATTCAGCAGGTGAGAATTTCATAGAAAACCTCATAGATCACGGAGAGGGTCCTGCTCTTTTTCTTCCTCTCAGTTATAGCACTTTGAGTCTCATGGAAGCCTCTATAAACATATCATACACCTATGTTATAAACTCTGCAGAGAGATGCTAGTGGCAGTGTGCAGTTCGTAGTTGCTCCCCAAGCGAAGGCACTTCTGCTCTCATGCGGAACCAATTTAATTAGCACTTTAATATCCCTATCTACTTGCATAAAGAGCAGCAATAACTTATTTAGCCTTATTAGACGTTTACCTTGTAAGAGCCTCATGGGCCTGAGTCCTAATTTGAGATTTGCACATTGTTGATGTCAGTTGCAAATTTGCCTGAGAAGTGGGAGCTGTGTGCAATACCCGCATATGAGAGAGTAAGTGTTTGGTCCTTGTTGATCATGTCTTTTTATGTTTATTGCTTTCACGTTTATTGCTGGAAATGCACTATGATCGGTTCGACCTCTTTAATCCACATGACTCTCTTACACACAAACACAAAATAATAGTCATATCATATCAATCTAACGCTGTTTATTCCACTCTATGCAAATGTTTCAGGACATCGTTTATTATGTTATATTAAGGTAACTGTTCTCCATTTTGCCTTTCAAATACATTATTATTAATATAGTATGTAACACATCTTCCTTTTAAAAGTGCCATCCGTGCAGTTAGATTTAAATTATTTTTTTAATCAGAAATGGGCTAGTGAATGCAATTCTGTTAAGTACAGAGCTGCTTATGAGCATCCTTCTACTCCCATAGCTCAGGGTCAACTGCTGTAAACCAGTTTCCAGTCTGTGGGAAACACTGGATTGCTTTATAGTAAAGTCCTGCCTTATAGTATATTGTCTGTTCGAAGCTCACTATACAAGTCCCAGGTGCTGTAGGGTGTAGTTTTCTACATTTAAGGAGTACACTATATCATACAAATTTAATGAATGAGTGTAATACATTTTCACCTCAGGCATAAGCAGTTCAGTATATTCTGCAAACTCAACTGATGTTCCACTTAACCATGCAGGTATTGATTTGCGATCTCAGATACATCGCCATGCAGTGAAATCAGCGTCACTTTTTGAGGATGCTAAATTGCATTGTAGACCGTCAGAGTGACTAGATTGCATTGGACTTAAAGCCTGACAGCAGCACAAAATCTGCTTTATGTCACTGCATGACACTGTGTATTATATGCATGTGTATATTGGTGTATGTGCAGGATTTTGTTGTGGGTATTTGTCTTGCAAGCATTAAAATTTAGAGAAAAGAAACCTCAAGTGGATGACAAGATGATAGAATTATAATGTTATCCTACAGACTCAGGGCGGCCCAGAAAGTGCAGGCTCGTACAGTGCAGTAATTATTCTGTTTTGAATGAATCCTTGTGATGTATGTTTAGTCTGCTGTCATACACTACATTTTGTCTCCATTTAGTTCGGTCCTGTCATGTTTTGTCCTGCCATAATAACACTGTGTCAGTCCTTTATTGTATAACTGTCTTGCAAAGTGTCACCACCAATTAGCTGGGTCTGATTGCTTCAGTACAAGCTGTAAGTGATGAATGAATGTGACTCTGATTCTTTCGCTTTTTGCAGCCCTCCAACGGCCTCTTTCTCAGCGCCCTGCTGGTGGTGCTGCCTTTGGAGTCTCTCACCCACGGCTTGTTCCATGAGCTGGGCAGCTGCCTGGGGGGAACTTGTGTCGGCTACGCCCTGGTCATACCTACTGCGTACTGCAGGTACGGAACAGACAGGAGACACAGGAATACAGAGATAAGACAGACTTGCAATGACACACTTTCACAGGCTTCAACTGGAATTTCCAGTAGCATTTGGCATCAGCTTAGCTTTCAAGTGAGAAGTGTGGCAGTTGGCATGCAGAAAAATAGTGACTTGAGCACTGACAGTTTAAACACACCGCCATGATTATAAAGGTATATGTAACAATTTCTACAAATGTCCTTTTTTGTCTTAAAAAATATTTACAAATGTTTAAGTGTGTCACACAGTCCCTCAAACTTAGAGTAACATCTATAAATTATCTGTTTTGTTCTGTTGTGACTAACAGAAATCCTGAATTTCCGGAGAGTGCTAGAAATCCTTTCAAATGCATTAAATTTAAAATGTGGATTTTGAATGAAGTGCTTTGAACAGTTTGAGATTAAGTTTACATTGGATGCCAAACCTACCAACAAAAGGACAAAACTTGAAATATTAAGCTTTTTTTAATTTGTCCCCTTTCTGCTGGCATAGATATAATTTCATATGATTGTACCAAAACAACATCTAATTAAATGTGATATGCAATTGTAGTTATTATTATTTTATTGAATTTCTGTCTTTTAGGGCTGTAACTACCATCAAATTTTCACTGTCAAGTCATCTGCTGATTATTCTTTTCTCTCTAATCTGTAAATTCTCAGAAAATAGTGGAAATGCTGGATGTCATGATTTCATAAAAGCCCAGGGGGCTGTCCCCTGGTCTGTTTGACCAACATTTTAAAAACCCCAAATTGACAGTTCACTATTACATAACAGGAAAGACAAAAAAGAAGCTGCAACAAGAAAAAAAATTGCTACAAAAAATTATGTCAATGTGTAATCCGTTATCTAAATAATTTCTTATCCATCACCTAATCAGTTAATCGTTACATTGTTTCAGCACGACTGTCAAAAGACTATGAGCTGTAGCTGCAGCTCAACTAATCACAACACACTACGCAGGAGCAAAACACACCCCATTTACACATATAAACACCCTGGACCGCCTCTGCCCCACGTTGAAGCCGTTCTTGGCATCGCATGCGCTGGTAAATATGATCACTCATTCCAACTCCCTCCTCGGTTAACACAAAACCAACTGGATAAATAGGCCAATAACTATGCATAAACATGCCGCTAATGTTCGGGCCCTTAAGGGATCATTCCAGTGCTCCCTCCGCAGCATACTAAGTCATTCAGCTGGAGCAGTTAGCCATTAGCTGCTGCTGCCGCTGCCTCTCCCCGTGCCCTCTCAGTTGGCCAAGCGTTTTTTGAAATAGCCTACTTACTTTTGATGATGCGGACACGTCTCCTCCTCTTGATCAGCAAGAGCTCGCCATCAGTTATACATTAACATTTTCATCTTCGAGAGCCCCTCGCAGAACTTGAAATCTGGTCTTTTGAGATATTAAGCTTGTCTTTCTGTTTATTACCCGTCTCTATATTGAGCCTTTGCACTGATAGTTAGCTTAAGCATTCAGAGGGGATGCCAGCCATAGAGTTTAACTCTCCAGGTGATTTTTGGATGCAGGCCCATGTCCTACTGGAGCTGCAGTTGCTCTGTATGCGAGGCCGTGTGTGCGGGGTCCATTGGGAGGACTGTGAGCATGATGAGAATGCAGCAGTGTATAATGGGCTGTTTGATGGCTGCAGATCATGTTTTCACAATGACAAGAGCCCCACAGGGAGATTAGAGAGATAGGGGTGAGAAGGGGATGCGCGCAGGGTAAGAACAGGGAGATGACGGGGAGAAAACACAAGGAGAGGGCTGAGATAGTAAACAGCGAGGGGAGGGCGGCGGTAAAAGGGACAGACGGAGGGATCGTCAAGGAGGGGGGAGGCTCTGAGAAAGCTGTGGAGAAAAGGACAGGATTTTTAAGGATGAAAGAGAGAGCGTAGCAGGGGGAGATGTGGTCTGAATTCTCAAACTAGGAGCTTTCACTCCCGTGGGTGCCATGAGATCTGAAAAGATTAGATGGGTTCAGGTGAGCTTGGCAAGCCATGCAGAGGTGGCAGCATGTCGTTTTCCGAGCAAGTTCTTTGTTATCTTTATAAGAGGCATTCATGTTCTGCTGAAAATATTGTCCTTACTTCATCTCTCTAAAAGCACACAAATGTACATACCATGAAAGGCTATTATTTGTCCTCATTTTACTGAGAATTGAGGGTGTGGGTAGTGGACTTTAGGAGGAGATTGCAGGTCAATCAATAATCATTAAATGACATATAAAAGTGATGTCTATCATCTGATCTGATCGTGATTTGAGATAAAGCTCAGACTAAAACTCGTTCATAAAAATGACTTAATTAATCAATTCAATCATTTAACCTATTTAGGTATATGGGGCTCAGAACATTCATTTTTTATTTTGTAAGTCCATTTCTAGAAGTTGGTTGTTGCCATTTTGGGGTTGATAGCATTTGTTACACACATTTGTTGCTGATTTAGGTACTTTTTGAAAATATCGAGAATGGATAAAATTCAAAATTCACCCCACATGAATGGTAGTGGGGTAATTGAATCCAGAAGTCTTAGCTTTCCAGTGATACCCAATCTATATTTATTGATCCAAATATGCAGAAATGTTCAAATACAGAAGGTGCGAAAAGCACATTTTAATACATGAAAAAACAGTTTGGTTTTTTTTGCCTTAAAATATGCAAGTTATCAGCATAAAGTAGCCATGTATGTAAAGAAGAGACATGAGCGAACACAGAGTGAAGTATAAGTTAATGTACGGCTGCACTTTGTGTGTGCCCCTTCTACGTTATCATCCACCTTTTGTTATCAGTCACACACACTTTTCTGAAATCACTTTGCCCTCAACTATCTTTAACCTCATTCTCATTTGTTGTCACCCTGCTCAATTCTCCTCTCCATACCCCCTCCCTTTTTTACCATCTTCTTTCTTTCCTTTCATTCATGACTCCCTTTACATCCCTGAGGCTAATGTCATTTCCTTCAGCAGTGATCCACCTCTCCTGCTCCTTCCATCTCCTTTTCCCCCCCATCTCCTCTCATCCTCTGCCTCTCTGTCTCCTCTCTCCCCGGTGATACAGGCTGCTCCTCCTCCTCTCATCCTCCACGCTCTGTCTGCTCTCCCCGGTGTGTCAAACTATCAAGTTCTCACTCATTCATCTGTTGTTTGCTTGCGCCCCATCTCTCTGCTTCTGAAAAGACACCTTACTTACTCTCAGAGTAGATAAAAACTAAATGTAACTTATTCTCACTCGCTCTCATGTTTCCATCCAGCGCCGATGGCCAGCCCACTCTGCTCCCACCCGAGCAGGTTCAACAACTGAACCTGCGCTCAACAGGCATGCTAAACAACGTGCAGCGTCTCTTTTCCCACCACATGGTCCAGACGTTCGGTTGTGACTACTCCACCAGTGGCGTCACTCTGGAGGCCCTGCAGACAAAGCTGCGTAACTTTCTGGAGCTTCGGACAGCAGACGGGCCTCGACACGACACCTATCTGATTTTCTACAGCGGGCACACGCACAAAGGCACCGGGGCCTGGGCTCTGGCTGGTAAGAACCCCAAAGTTATTTTTTTTAATCTTTTTAGAAAATTAATGTTCACAGTTAAATCCCCTGTCTTATTCGCTCATTTAATTTCTGTGGATGTATTGGTGATGCCTTCTTGAAACTTAGACCAGTAATTTTTATGCGTACTTCAATGATATTTTTCATCAAATTCCATCCATGTGCTTTCCATTCTATGCACACACAAGTACACACAAGGTTTCATTTATGTAGAATATTAAATTACATGTAAACTCAATTTGGTTCACATTGAAGTGCACACAACAGCAGTATAATAGCAGCAGTATAATAAATAAAATTCAAGAACACACCATGCACTGAAAAATCATTTTACCTATTTATTACTCCATATCTAACCCCATTAGCCTATGTCTCCATCCGCCAGCTAGCAGTACTTAGGTAGTTGTTCTGCATTTTATTACGCAGCAAATTCAAAAATTAAGCAACAGAAAAATGTCACACTAGCAGTTAAGACCACAAACTCATGAAGGAAATATATAGTGTTGGAACAAATCAAGTGAGAAGCAGGGTGATTTTCTCATACACTTCTATACACTGGGTTGAATTCTTTGTCATTCAAAAGATGGAAAAAAAATGTAGGATTTCAGACGAAGGTTGAGAAATAGATTGCGGACCAATTGTCGTGAAAATATGACATGACCATGATTTATTTTTGAATAAAACATGTTGGAAGTATCTTAATTCACTAAACAAGACGAACACTTTCTTTAACTTCCACATAGAACAAGAATAATTTATTTTGGCATTTGCTGTTGCATTTTTCACAGCAGGTTTATCTATGAAAGCTTCCCTGCAGGATGCCGAGAGTCACTCAGTTGCCTCAGGTGAAAACCATTTTTGTAAACATCAAAAAGATTAAATTTGTCACTGTCAATCATCACAATAAAAAGTGAGTGGGATATCAGTTCCATCTCTTGAAAGTTGGCTCATAGTTATCACAAATTAACAGCCAGTAATTATCCAAGACCTGACTCCGAGTTGAATACAACAAAAATCAAACAAAAAAAGCGGTATTTACTGCAGAGCTGCTGTCAGATCGCATTACATGAATCTTGTATTCTCCCTGCAAACTGAATTTGCATTACAGTCTGATTGACGGAGAGAAGGGGAAATGAAAAGAATGGAAATCAGAGTCCGATTTGCACAGATCAGATGAGTAAGCCAAAACAGTTAAAATTGCTGTGAAGGACTCGGCGCAGAAGTTTTGGTTCCAGTAGAGAAGATTCTGTGAAAAGTTTCAGACTGCCGTATGTGACACGAGCTTTCCCTCAACAGAAATGAGAATCACAGCAGGTTAACACCGTGTCAGCTCCGGCGCCTCTGTTCAGAGATTACTTGACACATTATCTCTGCGTGCCGCTGCAAACAAGGAAAAAAAAATCCCCATTGAAAAGATAATCACTTCTCTGTGTCACCATCCTGAAGGGACGTTTTCAGTCTGTGTTCAGTGGATAATTGTACACATTTTGTACAATTATGAAGACTTGTGCAGCAATGCTGTCCGGTCTTAAATTATACAGGAAGCCATTAGAGAAGTAGTTTGTCTTCACTGTTTATCGCAGTGGATTTGTGCCTGCATTTTGCTTTAGTAATGCAGTAGCAGTGTCTCTAAATAGGCTTGTTGTTGATTTTAGTGGAAGGAGCCAAATTTCATATCCAAATATAAATCAGTCCTTAGTGGAATTGCTCTGTGGCCAGCAGTAGGAGTCATTTTTCTCCACAGCTCATGTTTACTTACCTTGCACTTTCCTACAGTAAATGATGATTTTGAGGTAACAGAAATAATTTGGTACATCTGTTGGGTGAGGCACCACAGCCCTGGGCTCTGTTCTTTGGATGTGCCATCTGGAAAACAGCATCTTTGTGCAATTTGTGTGGCTGTGATGACAGCAGTTAGATGGACAGACAGTCTTGTAAGTGAAAGTTGACAGGTTTGATCCGTGCAAAACCACTGTGTCCATCAAAAGCTGTCTGTCCTTGAAATTTCCTTGAACAGCACACTGAACCAGAGGTGTCTCTACAACCACCACTCTATATGTGAGGAGTTTTAGCTGTATAAAAACAAAGAAAAACAAATAAACCTGAATGAGCTAATGAAGGTCAAAGGTTATCAGCCTGGCAGGGCCAGGTACCATTTGCATAGCAGTGCTAAGTTTCCAGCTAATCTTAGCTAGGTAGTTTCATTAGCAAAGAGCATCAACATCACGTTAACTGGGATATTAACTACCATTATACCATTATTACCATTATTATTATGACCATTATTTACAAAATGAACATCATACTCTATTGAGCATCATGAAAATGTGTACTATGGTAATAAATCAAGTCAGAAGTAGAGCCATTTTCAATCTTTTTGCCATCAGTGGAGTCACTTCTTGGTGACCATTGGGAAGAATGTTGGTTTTTCCACATTGGCTTTCTTTTCAGGCCCAGATGTTGCAGTTTGAACCCTGACACATGCCACTGAGATATGTACTTTTTCCCCCTTTTGCATGCGACCCATCCTTACTCTATTCCTGGTTATGTGACTCACTCCGCCTTTTTATCTAACCTCCTCCCCTGTAGGAGGTGAGAGCCTCCACCTGGCCCAGTTGCTGGAGTTGTGGAAGGAGAAGAACGCTGACCACTGCTCCCGTCTCATCCTCGTCTTGGATACTGAAAACTCCCTCCCTTGGGTGAAGGAGATCCGCAGGGTGGAGGGCATCTATATAGCTGTGCAGGGGGCTGAGCTGTCCGTCACCAGGGTGGACCCAGAGGTAGGAGACATCCCACTTCTCGGGGACTTCACCTCCGAATGGGTGGAGTTCAACTGCAACCCAGACAGTGACACCCAGTGGTCAGAAAGGGGAAGGACTGTCATGGCTGCATATGGCGTGTCCAAACGCTGGAGCGACTACACGCTTCACCTGCCCACCGGGAGCGATGTGGCCAAGCACTGGAAGACCCACTTTCCCAAGGCTACATATCCCATGGTGCACCTCTCTAACTGGTGCTGTGGCCTCAACCTGTTCTGGTTATGCAGCGTGTTCCTGCGCTGCTTCAGGAGGTGTAAACTAGCTTGGTTCCCACCAGCTATACTGGACACTGGGCAGGGCATTAAACTGGTGCACTCTTAGATAATGAGGGAAGTTAACATGTACATTGTGATGCTGGTTGTTTGTTATTTAACTTGGCACAAGGTGTTAAAGAAAGCAGATATAATACAATATACACAAACATGCACACAGGAGTTACCCTATGAGTAAATGTGGCCATTTGTCAAGAAAGTTATCTCATCCCAAATACATTTTTACATAATGTTTAATTGCTATGATTCAGGAGTGCTGCTAATATCTTAGCAAAACACAGGCTCAACAATGTAAAGTGCTACTAGTCAGGGTTCCTTCAAAGCTATTATTAACAATTATCTTTCCAAAGAAAGGGCTGTGCATGGTCATTTCATCTTCACAAACACTCATGTCAACAAAAAATGACATGTTTGACAATTTTGAAATGGAACCATCACATGATGATATTTGTTTTTTGTCCCATGTTGCAGTCTGGATCTAGTTTACTTACATGGGTGTCGAATTGAAAAGATGTTTTTTGTTTCAATTCTGTTCCACTTTGCGGTGTCATGAGGTTGTAACTGACTTCTTTTCTTTTTTCATTTTCATTGCATTGAAAGCAACATTTAGATGCAATGACAAAGGCTTTGCGAATCTGACAATTTTAACCCTAAATGCTTGACGTTTCATCTCAATGAACCCTGACTAGTTTTCCTTGGAAGTTTAGAATTCTGTTCCTGATCAAGCTGAGATAAAATCATATTAAATACTTGACTATGTTTTTTAATATATGATGGAATGAGAAGATCAAATTGTTTTTTTTTTGTATATGTTTATTACATTTTGGGAGAGTAATAGCATTTTATCGATACTATTTTGCCATTACTGCATAAATATTTCTTTGGAAAGGTTTTTTTGTTACATGTTTTGTTTTTTTTCAATATTATAATTTTCAATATTATTATCGCTAAAAGTGCCATGAAGGTGAATGTAGGGTCATCTTTGATGTGGAGGATAAATTTTTTATATGTAAATGTATGTAAATGTATATACCATTGCCTTGCCTCTTATTTACATTTGAGAACTTAAACTGTGTGAGCAGGGGAACCCAGTGTCTTCCAAAAACAGGGGTTCTTACCAGCAGTGTCTCTTAAAAAAAATGACTGTTGTGGTTACAGTTCAGTTTATCCACAAGGCCAAGCTCTTGCTTTGGATTCTCTCTTTCATTACATTCATTTATTAGTCATTTATTCCTGAATTGACCCAAGACAGATCCTTCAGCTGTGAGACAGCCCTGTATTGTGCCTCATCCTGTTTTTTTTACACAAATTAAAAGAAGTTGAAGAAGTCATTTGCTCTGTACAAACAGCACATTTAAAGTTTTCTAGCCGTTGCCCTCACTATGCTGTAAAAAAAAGTGACTTGCAAAACGACAAATCGAGAAGCTCCCAATGCTTTTTATTGGTGCACTGACCTTAACAACTCCTATTGACCATCTTTTATTTCCCACTTTATTTGCTGTGTTGGAGTTCACACCCACACAAACCCCAGAGTGGATTGCTGCCTTAAAGTTTGTTTCACTGTGATGTTTCCAAGAGGTCAAATGGCTCTTTCCACATGTTTATTCCCATTGTGCCTCACTTTGAGTTATGCCTGATAATGTCAATATGGAACTTTGATAATAAATGGATCAAACATTGCTTTATGGTGTAGTTGTATAAGAAATGAGGGAAGGAAATAAAGATGCATAAAAGCTCGATGACATGGACAAAAACAAGACATGGTGGTAGACAATCAGTCAGGCTCATTTAACATGGGCAGCTTTACAGACACCGAGTAAATACAGACTGCTCTGTGGAAACACTAGCATTGCCTGGCAAATATTAGGACTGTGAGCTGAAGAAAAACGAGAGTGTGAAGGGAAAATGAAACGATACACGACACGGTATCTCTGAGGGATTTGTTCACTGAGCTTTCACCTCAGTTAGTCCCGGTGCCTGGCTGGACATGTGTCCAAGCCTCTTCTGGGTATTTCACTAGTCTCCCAAAGCAGGGCTGTGGCCTGGCTCATGCCTGAAGGGTGCTATTAGGCACAGAGCAAAGTTTGGGGAGACTTTGGAAAAATGAAAGCTGACATTCGAAAGCAACGTTTCATATCGGCTTTCATCCATAACACGTAACAAGGAGAGCAGAGGAGAAAAACAGCAAGAGCCAGAGCAACCTTTCTTAACTTGCTGCGCTTACATGCTGTAAGTACCAAACCATTAGGCAGGTATGAGCTATAAGATAAATATTCACAGCGGCAATTAGTGAAAAAGAGACAGGTATAAATGCAGTTTTGTGTGGGCGTTCTTTTCATTGCTGCATAGCCTGCAAGCAGTGGTTATAGCCAAAGTCAGGGATTCATGTATATAGCTGGAATATTAGATTACGGGCCGGATTCATCTCCTAAACTGGATTAGGTAATAAAAGAGTCAGCCGCCTCTGAGGCCCATGAGGATGTGCTGAGTCAGAGCCCGCCGCACACACTCAAACACACACATCAACTCAGATACACGCATCGATACAACCGCACACACCAATTCTCTACTGCCTTTCTTTTTTTTTTTTTTTTTTTTTCCTGTTTCTCTACAGCTGAGTATCTCGTCTGTGGGTAATTACAGCCTGTCATGGGGCATTACCTTCTAATACAGGCAAAGTGATGTGCCTGATGCTTGCCTGCAATTTATTTGGGAAAATAGATGCGCTTTTGTAGTCTAAGATGCATCTTAGCTCAGGGACTGCATATACGTTGGATCTTCCTTTATTATAGTTTATTTAACTCCATTTGAAGGCACAGTGGGGGGTTGCAATTGTGTGCCTTTTTATAAACTGTTTTAACTTCTTTAAGGAATAAGTTATTTGTTGTTTAACCATCATCCCCTTCATTATTTTCCTAAATGTCTGAACTCTGCAGGGAGATGAAGGGATCATTTGCTTTCTATCATTTTAAAAGTGAACTTAGTGTGCTGGAATTTTTGTGCTAGGCACCCTCCATCACCTCTACGACTCAGTGTCATCCAGCAGCCATCCCTTTTAAGCTAAATGTACTAGAACCAGATATATACATAAATGCTGAATGTCCCCTTTTCTCCTCCTCTCCTGGAACAGAAGGAGTAATGGGATGAGAGATTACAGATTCAGCAGCAGCACTGTTCCAACTCTTGTGCCCTGCTTTTCAGGAGGCCTGCTTGCTGCGGCTCGCAGTAGGTCCGACATTGAAATGTCAAAGCCATTATCTCAAATTACAAGGGCTGAGGATGCGTTTAGTGGCCGTTTAACCGTGCAACGCTCCCTACTATGCAGACAATCATTTGAAAGAGGCTGCCAAAATCTGCCTGCTCTTAAGCTTCTCTTTCAACATAGCACCCAGATGGTAATTTCATATCACATAGTTTGCATCAGATACTACATTATTTAGAACAGCCATGCATTCGATTAGCTCCCTGTCAGAGTGCCATTTTGGACCAATATCGTAGTTACAGTTGTCACTCCAGGATAAGTCAAGGAATATTTTATATATTTTGAATATTTTTACGCTTGGACAGTCTCTGGCTAAAATTAGAATAGTTTATACAAATGTAGCTGGTTTACCACCCAGTTACCTTATTGGAAACAGAGAAAATGCTAGCTAGCTTCAATCTAATGGTAAATGACATCTGCAATTTATATTTTTGCACAATAAACAAGACGAGACATACTGAGCTTTACAGGTGCTGGTTGGCAGATTTTGAGTTGTTGTTTTCACTTGTTTCCAATTTGTGCTAAGCTAACTAGCAGCTGGCCCCAGCAACATATTTACCATAAAGACATGAGAGTTTGTATTGGAAATAGCTCTAACTTAATAGCTATCGAATGAAAGTAAACAAGTAAACACAACACTGCAAAAAACTGTAGTTCCTAATCTGACCACTTGAGGCTGGCTCCATAACTGAGTCAATCCCCAGAAACCCAATGTTAAAATGCTTGGTTTTCTTTGCAGGATTGGTTTCTACAACTCAGCCATTTAACAACACTCAATGATAATTCCAGGAATGTTGCAAGAGATGTGCCATCAAAAAAATCTAATATTCTATATAGAATGCCTGGTGTATATAAGCATGATCAGGCTTTTTCTGGATATAACTGGAAGCCAAAAGTTTTGATTCTCCTTCAACATTTTCTGCCAAGATAAGCTGAAATGTATAGATTTTCAAATTGAAGGTGGAGATGTAAAGAGATTATTCCCGGTACAGGGATTGGAGTTACTCTGGGCAAGGATTTACGAGCTGATACAGAGGGGGGCAGGGCGAAGCAGACCTTGTAGCCTCAGTTATTACACATATGCTGTCTTGTAAAGTGAAGGTCAAGATTATGGCAGGATAAAGGAATTAAGCGTATTTTGTGGCGTATTGTGTGGGTGGACATCTGGGCCGCCTCCTCATTGTCATCTTGGCCCCATGAACCACATAAAACCTCCTCACTGTCTTATCTGGATGATAAAAACATAGGTTAGTGCTGAATATAGGTGCATGCAGCTAACACTGGACTCAGAATGTGAGCAGAGTTAGAAAAAAATTCAGGACCCATGAAATGATCGCATGATAATGGATGTGAATGGGGCCGTTTCCAGGTGTGTCATCAGTATGGATTGCTAATTTTAAACTCATTCTTAATCAAAGTGAACTGCTGTGGATATTGGCTCTTGTAAGCAGCCAAATATACTTAGTATGAGCCAGATGATGCCGATACGCTTGATTCAATTAAAAGTGTAAATCGGAGGCTAACAAGACTGTCAGCACTGTGGGATCGGAGGTTCTGTAATTAGCTCTGTTGTCACAGTTGGGTTGAGATGGGACAGGGCTAGGCTGAGCTATGCTAGTGAAACAGATGAGTTTCCTTTTCAGATCGCACAACTGGGGACTCCAGACATACTCAGAGACAAATAAAGAAGGCGACTCCTGCTAAAATCAAATACATTTTAATGTCATATAGGAGTTGGATTTGGATGGCTGAAATTTTGTGGCACTCTTAACAGATTCAATACCTTGAATAGTTGTGAACACAGCTTTTGTTGTCCTTTGAGTAACATCCCATTTCAATGTGGAGGCAAGCATGTGCACATTACCTCTGCTTATTTGAAGATTAAATATTGAAAACTCTTTACGACAAAAAAGTTGCTGACATTCTTGTTAAATACACTTATTGGCTTTCTTATACTATATATAAGATACTGGACTGCTGGTTACTTTAGGTTTTGGATTAAGAATTCCTGTAGTAAGCAGTGAAATTCATCGGAGAACTGTTGGTGATGATGTTATGACCCAGACATGATGGTATGTTTGGTTTTTTTCAACATATCTGGGACATCCACATCAGATGAACCAGCAATGGCTGATTTTCAGGCCAAGGTTGATAATGGAAAGAAAAGCCAGTATTGTTCATATCAGCATATCATACACATGTAATGCAAGTAAACACAAGGAAATCTTTGGTCAAATTCACATAGTAAGTAATACAGTCAATACAGCTTTGGAAGTGTTGCCAGGCAGATTATGTCGCCTCTAGACAAAGCCAGCCTTGCTCTTTCCCTGTGTTTTCAGTCTTTATGCTAAGCTAAGCTAACTGGCTGCAGCCTGTAGCTAAAGCTTTACCTTACAAACATGAGAATGGCTTATAAATTGTATCACCTTATTCTGCAAAAGAACATGAATAAGTGTATTTCCTTCCATGTCAAACTCTTTCTTTAGGCATTTTAACCCTACAATCGGAACAAAAGGCTATGGCATAATGAGCCTTACACTCGGCCCTGCAGGGACGTTACCTATGCTGAAGGAAACATCGAGTTTGACGGATATAGGTGGATTATGGTAGACTGGAGCAGTGAGGTGTGTGCAGTGTTTGAAATGTCCTTATGAAACCCTTCATTGAGCAGAATTTCAAGTCAGACAGAAAGCTAGCCCAGCTCCCTGTGCTGTCTCTCTATAGACTCCCATCCTGCCTTGAAATTCTCTCTCCAGCTAATGCAGTGCTGATGCATGACTCACCTAAGCCTGCTCCTCCGATCTTCGGTCTGTCTGACTGCTGGTAAGTGGGTTATGCAGGTGCACTGGGGGTCTCTTCTCAACCATGACATAACAACGCACTCAGGCACTGACTGGAGACATACCTGTTTACTGCCTGTAACAAGCAGTCAGCTGGCTTTAAAGTGTAGCTCAGGCATCGAGAGAGGTTGGGTTGAAGGGGGATTAAGGGATGGCTGCTTCACGAGATGATAGATTTACAAGAGGTCTTTTGCTCTCCTGCATGTTTATCAGGGGCTGTGTTTACTTCTTGTCCTCGTCAGCAATTGTTAGTCTTGTACAGATGTACCCTTGTGTGTGTGTATGTGTGTTTTGCACATTCACTTTATATCCATTCATTGCAAAAATATTTTATACCATGACCTTTCCCCAGAGGCAGAGAAAAAGCCTGAAGGAAATTCGAGTGGAATTTGTTCTTTGAATAATAAAGGAATCCTTTTGTGAAAAGAGCCAAAGCCAAATCAGTACCAAAATTATGCACAGTTTTGGCCAAGACTTCATTATTAGTGTTCCCTAACCTGCTGGTTTCGCTGTGATTGTGTGTGTGTGTGTGTGTGTGTGTGCGTGCACGTGAGAGCATGCAAGGACTTGCACACATTTCCTTCTTTATTTATGTGTATGTGTGTGTGTGGTGTCAGCAGAACCCTAGGGGGGTCCAGCAGGCGCTCGTTTGATTGCAGCCTCACAGCTGGCTCACGATGTTAGCCAGCCGGGCTCCGAGTGAAGTGAAGAAAGAGAGGCAGAGAGAGAGAGAGAAATTTGAGAAATGGAAAGCAAAGATGACCTGATAAATAGTGGGTAAAAAAAAGAGAAGACAGCTTGTAAGGCTTTTACTCTAAAGCCGAAAAAAAAGGAGAGGAATGCAAGAAATCAGGGAAAGAAAAAAAGAGGCTGATACAGAGAGGACAAAGATAGATGGATAAAGGATGGAGGCAGGCAGGTGTGCCCATGGCTGTGTATCAGAGTGCAGCAGGGGGGGAGGAACCTGTCCTCCCGTGATCAAACACACTCGTTCACCCCAGAACTGTCAGATATATCCCTGCAATACATGTGTGACACATATATGCTGCAAGAAAAATGCTGTGTCCACACAGATGGTATTGTCTGGGTTTTACTGTGGGATTTAAATGCAGACTGAGGCCCTCGCTCAGTTTAACTGCTGCGGTCAGAGCCTAATGCTGTTGGGCAATTGGGCAACGACATGGAATAGCCTAATTCAGAGGCAGATGACTGGATGTCCCTGAACAGAGAAAAAATAGAGACAGAGAGTTGTAGAGACACTGTAGAGGCCGTGAGATTCTGCGTGCATAGGTGTTAGCATTAGGAGAAAAATGAAGTGCTGTGGAGAGAGAGACAAAGATGAGAAAATACTCTTATACGGAGGCAAGAAAACACACATACACACACAATCCCACCGAGGACTGCTGTCATCCATCGTTGTGTGCAGTGTGGGAACATTCCAGACTCATCTGTTTTGGCTGGAGTGCGACTGCTTAGAGAGAGAAATTCACAGAGAAAGAAAAAGAGACTGAGAGAAAGGGGGGAGGGTTTCAGGAGTTGGAGCGGCAAGAGAGAGGAGCAGACAGTGAGGAGGAGAAGAAGCAAGACAAAGAGACTGATGAGAGACACAGCAAAGAGACAGAGAACAGTGGACTGTGTTTTTTGGCTGTCGGGTGATGTGTTAGGCCTGTGACCTGTTGCTACATTTCCAGTCCAGCTGTTCCATTCAGATGAAAAGGGCTTTCTTGTTTGAGATATGTAGTGTTTGTGCAAGCCATATAGACATGCAAATGTGTAACTGCGCTAAATATGCATGACCATATAACAAGAATAACATTTTACATTTAAGTGCAGTACTGCAAAAGCAGTGTACAAGTATCTAAAACCCTGTTACACTTCTACTCCACTACATTTACAGTATTTGAAGCAGTTAATGGTGCTTCTGTAAATATATCGAAAACAGAGTCCTTTTACTTTTGGTACTTTAAGTACATTTTGATGCTGCTGCTTTTGTACTTTTCATTCAGTAACATTTAAATGCAGGAGTTTAAAAGTCCCCTAGTCAGGGGTAACTCTGGCAGTTTTGTTTTATTTTTATCTTTTGACAGCTAGCTTTTAGATGTTCAAGTCTTTATGCTAAGCTAACAAACTCCTTGTTCCCACTTAAAACCACAGGAGCATTTCCAAAATTGGGAAATAAACATCACTAACAGTTTGGTTATGTTTCAGCGACAAAATTACTTGTTTAAGTTAAGGAAACAAATGTACGTCATGTAGAATGAGACCTACTTTTATGTGAAAGTTAAACTACATGTATCACTTGAAAATAATAATGTTGATTTTTGGTTCAATTTAATCTACGGGATCCACCAGAGGACACCACCCAGATTGAGATGTAAGTGTGGGGGATAATAACCAGCTGACTCTAAAATTGAACTGCTGGGCGTTGAGTTGCTTTGTGCATAACTTAGCTGCCAGGTTTTTGGAGAAATAAAGATGTATGGAATAAAAAAAAAAAAGATTATATCTTTTTTCTGCCCTATCAATTCTGATTCTTTATTATTCTTGTGAGTCTGACAATGTGATAGAAAAATGGTAAATCGATGAAGTACTCTTTTAAAAGACGTACGAGACTGGACTGGTATCAATATTCTCCATGAACTCTCTCCAAGAAAGCCAGTAAGTATTACTAATGTATTCCTTTCAGGAAAATAAGAGAATCTTCACACGATGTAATAAGAAATTAACCACATACTTCTTCTGCTGTATCAAGATTGCTTTAAGCCTCACTCCTCACCATCGACTTGCATCCAAATTCAGAACCTTTTAATTGCCGCTGAATATAATTTTTTTTTAGGTGTGTTCTTAAATAACAGCCTGCTTTTAATAAAAACAATACTCTTGATGTCACATCTAGAAAGGATAATTAACCAACATAGCATGTGTATTAATTGCTCCGCTGATCATCATGAATGAAGCATGAGACCAGTCAACCTGTCTCATCACCTGAAGGGCTCATTGCATTTTAATGTACGAAATGTGCTATACAAATTAAGTATGTCTGAATAATTGAATCATTTCTTATTCAAAAACTGGGGAAGATTAAAACCTCGCCGAAGCAGCTCTCTTGGCAGCGCTTTAACGATGCCTTCAAGGACACCGTCAGGTCCAAACAGTTTATTTTTTCTTTATCATTTTCTTGATAGGTCTCTGTGATTACCTTCTTCCCCTGACTGTTAATCTACTCTGGCCCAGCCTCTCCCCTTACACGCAACTGCTGCTTCACCTCCAGTTGCTAAGCTGCTGTTTCAGGTTGAGCTGTTTTAACACCCGGCCGTTGATCATATTCTGTTTAATTACCTCTGTGTGGACCGGAGGAGCATTAGAAATCATGACCTGATGCATATTCAATAAATTGACTGAAACAGCAAATGGAACTGGCTACCCTATGATGCACTGAGAATTTATGCAAGAATGACCTTCAGATGTTTCTCACTTGCGGGTGAAAGGAAACAGAAATCCTATTGATATGAGGTTGTCAGCGAAGGTAGCCTTATGCATGCTGAGAACTGCTTCATATTTTCATATTACTTTTCTATTACAGATTGGTAAAGAAGCAATAAATAATTCAAGTTTGTGCTGGGGCTATATGCAGTAGCTTTAACATATGTAATAATATGTATAACCCCAATGGACCCCTGGAAAGTCATTTTTCATGCATATCTTGGCCACTTCTTGGCAGCCTTGGAATACCATGTTCGACAGTAATGCAAAGCACGAAGCAAAGTCTTAGATTAAACATGACTGCATCAGATAGACCACCAGTTGAGCTGATCAGATACGCCTTGGCTTCTTGCACCACAGAATAGCAAACAACGAGTTACGGGTCACAAGGGAAACAACTGTCCCTAAGCTGTTATTTTCAGAATGTACAGTAGTCTGTATTTCTTTTTAATGTGAAGGGCAAGATGCTTGCCTGAAAGAGGAATGACAATAAAGTCTACCTCAAATGACACAAATCCAGAGTTTATGATTCTAATACAGTTTGAATTTTTCCACGTTCCCCTCGACTTGTCACGATAAGGAGCACATTTGTTACCATTGTGCCGCCTTTAATGTCAACCGAGGTAGGGAAGACATCTTTTTTTTTATTGTTGTTGTTTTTTCACAATCAGGTGAAGATGAATGAAAGTCCAGCCCTGACCTGCAGAGAGAAGTGGCTGCCAGGGGGGCTGCTGCATGTTTTCTTTATTTACTCATCAATGATGTTTACCAGCGGCTAAGAGATTGAAGTTGCGACATCCCGGACTGACTTTTATTACCCGAGGGTCCTTTGTATTCCTGGCTGTCCACTGCGAAAAAGCTTTCTATTGATTGTCTCAGAGTAGGGGAAAGGGATTTGAAACATGCACAGGTGCTGAAAAGACACGCTTGTGTTCGCTATCTCTGTGGAATGCATCAACTCTTTAAACCGGCTGTTAACATACACAAAATGACTTTGATGATTTTCTTCCTCTTTTGTGTTCCTCTTGTGTGTCTGGTTGTGTCCCTTCCAGCTGTGTGTACTACAGTGCAACCTGTGTGTGCATGCATACATGCAGTATACATACATGCGTGCAAACACACGCTGGCCTCTGCACAATCACTCCTCTGTATATACACTTCACTTGGCTGAACTGCATACACATTTATTGGCGTGTGCTGCATTACAGAGAATTAACTGACTGAATAACTTAAGCTCTCGCTGTGCTAATTAAAACAGCTTGCACTCGCAGTGATGGTGCAGTCATGGCAAGACTGTAATTAATTTCTGAATGGACGCTTCTTGGACATGAGGATGTTCTGAGGACTACCAATGTCAAAACATCCTGTGTAGTTTGGCTAAAGGTACCATTCTTAAAAGTGATTAATTAATGCTGAGCGGCACCCAAATTAATTTCTAGCCCAGTCAATACGACTGCAGGCTCATTGTTTATTGTCTTTTTTTGCTCAAAGAGTCTGTGTCTGGTAATGACTGATGAACAGATTTCTCTATTTCAAAGAAAGGAAATATGAAATATCTTTCACAACCATCTCCAGTGGCAATCTTTAAAAGCCTGTAAACATACTCCTCTTCGTCTCACAGTGGGAGTTAATTAATTCAGAGGCTATATCATTTTCCTGTATAATATGGTGAGGAGGCAAGATGTTGCCAACAAGTCCTCCTTGCCAGCAGCCGTAGTATCAGTCAATAATGAATTTAGACGACCCATATGATGCTGAGTGAATGGCATTACTCCCAAGAACATG
>JAOWBC010000904.1:13093502-13107757 GCA_028566105.1 Hypoplectrus providencianus | reverse complement strand
CACACACACACCTCCTTAGTGAGGAGATGGGTGGACAGTCCCTCGCTGTGGGCTGTTGTATGGTTGACCAAGCCTGTCTCTTTTATTGCTGACAAGGAGACACACTCTAGCGTGCCGTTTTGGTCCACTGAAAGGGCCGGCCTAGAGGAGGATAAGAGGAAGAAAAAGGAGGGAGAAAATGAGAGGTAGTTTGTGGAAACCATGAAACAGGGAGAGGATGGAGAGAGGGAGGAAGGATAAAGAGGACAGCGGGCATAGCGGGGGGCTAAAGGGAGAAAACTTCCTTTCATCTGTTCCTTAGAGAAGAGGACGATCTGTCAAGTTTTATTTAAATGAGTGACATGGGTGATCTGACAGCACCGATGTGTGTGCGTCGAGGCACATGTGGCTCTATACGGAGTGTGTTTTTTCACTCTGATGCTCAGTTTTTCTGCTTGCCCACCACAGACGAGGATATGTGTCTAATCTGTGTGTAATTTGCTTCCTCCTGTGTGTAAACTGCATGGATCTCTGTCGTTCCAGGCAACTCGGCTTGGACCTGGTCCCCAGGAGGGAGTTCAGCATGGTGGACCCGGATGAAATCAGCGTCACAGAGCTTTACAGACTGGTGAGTGGTCTTCTAACACTCCACACAATATTGACCTGCTTTCTTGTCACACTAACAGCTCATTAGAGGAGCTGAAGTGCAGGTGATTATCTGCTCCTCTGAAGTGTCCTCGTACACGAGGCTTAATACAGCTCATCAGTTGTTCTGTATTAGAGTCCGACCGTAAAAAGGCTTTTGAGATTTTTGCTGATATTGATTTTAGGAGGTTAAATGCACAGATAATGGGTATAGTGGCTGATAGAGTAATTTCTTCTTGGCGGGAAGGAAAAGACCTCTTTTATGTGGACTGTACAGTGATCTTTCACCAGATGTAACCAGAGAGCTGTTTTCTCAAACATAATACTTTAATAAATAATACTTAACATTGTCATTCATATTACAAACAATTTGGTAATGATAAGAGATCATAAAGAACAAAAAAATCTATAGCTAAATACACATCATTACGGTTAAGTAATAATGCTATTTTCTGCATTATATGTTCAGAAAAAGAGCCTTTACACACCAGCAACATTTTTCCTGATTAATTTGCATTTCAGCATATTTTTTCATATGTTTCTTTGCTGTCAGACTGCAAATGAAGGCGTCAACTTATCACATTGTATGGAAGAACATATTCAAAAAGTACACTCAAGTGTAGCTGAGATTTATGACTTGTGTCTTTTTGCAGAAGTTCTGCAGTGCAAGCCAAGACCTCAAAGTCTCCGTTCACTCTCCAGTTCCTCCCTTTCACAATAAAAGCCATAGACATAGACACTGTGTCAGTTTACCAGGGGAAACTCAAGGTGTTACAATAAAAAGTAAAAACGAACTAACTAAAAGTAGCATATTTTTTTTAGGATAAATAACAGATAAATTAAATGTAGGATAGGCAGGACAGGGGAAGAGGGTGTGGGTGGATTGGAGAACCATGCATATAACACTGTATTCACTCTCCTCTATGCAGTGTGTGCAGAGTGACAGTTGCTACAACCAGTTTTTCAGTTGATCGCATCAGACAGTGAAAGGATGTTTTTTCACCACTGTGTTCGTCCGACGATTATCTGCAAAGCTAACATCACTGACACCAATATTTGAACATTTTTCTCTCAAAACTGGCAGGTAGCAGAGGTAGTGGTGTAAACTGGCAGAACACATCAAACTCTGGCCATTTCCCGCTGGGGATTAACTCTATTGTAAAATAGGTTAGAGTGAGGAATCTCTCTGAATACAAAACAATCTCACCACAAGTGGCTGTTCTGGAGCTTTCAACTCTATCACACAATTTCTGCAGCCGATTGATGTCCAAATGTCCTCTTCCCCCTGAGCAGCTGAAGGACTTTTATCCATTTTTGGCTTGAAAGTTGGAATTTAAAGTCCATTCTTGACCTTGGAAACAGCAGATGGCAAAACAATCTCTGTTTTTTTCACCGCAGGACTTCATATTGGCTGGATAGTTTCCACAAAAACACTGGAAATAAAAAAAATCTGATATCATTTGAAACTGTCCAGTGGCACCAGTGTTGCTTTTAGAAATATAAAGTGTAGCTGAGTACCTCAAGCTCTCCCTCCTCCATCTGTCTCCATTCCTCTCTCCTGCTCATTCATTCCTTCCTTTCCCTACTGTTTGCTCCTTGCTTCCCCTTCCCATTTTCTCCAAGCCCCAACCGCTGTTACCGTGGCAACCACTTCTCTGCCCTGATACAGTGCGGGGAGAATTGTATCGCACAAATGAACACACACACACACAAACACACTGTGACGGCTTTCCCTTTGCAGGGGTAATTGAAGCTCTTAATCCATCTGTTTCTTTTTTTGTTAGTCAAAACAAAAGCAGGCATAGCAGGATGAAAGCTTAATGCACCTCTATTAAAAGGCGTAGAAAATGAGTAAATGACTGCAATCCCCCCTTTACGGAGACTAGATAAAGGGGCTGCAGTTTACATACACAGACAAACACACACAAACACTGTGACAGCGAACCCACATCGAACATTTCCAGTGAGATCTTTGTTTATGAGGACTGCTTCTTTGTTTCTGTCTTGTGCAGAGAGGCTGCTCTGGTGTGGCTTAATTAAATTGAGATGGGGATTACCTGGTGTGTGTGGGTACTTGTCTGTGTGTGTGTGTGGTGAAATGGCACTGGGGTGTTACTGTGGGAAAATGTAGCCTGACTGCTATGCTGTGGCAAGGAATTATGGGATATCTGCCCGGTGAGAAATGGAGGGGATAATGAGAAGAATAAAGGAACAGCACATTGAAAGCATTTCACATCATAGACTTTATGAGCTTGATTCCAAAATGATGTACTTTGTAGGAAAATGTTGTATTTTACAAAATGAGATTGTAATGATTTTTTCCAAAGACCTGTACCAACATCTGTGGCAATTCCACAAATTAATTTACATTAACCTTTAATAAAATCTGTGTCTAATATTTGTTTAAATGTATATTAGCTATAGACCAAAGGTCAAAGATGTGGCCTATAGTGACAACCCATTTTGAATGTTTGTCTATCTGTAGTTCCCCTTAGCTCAAAAAAGCCTCTTAGCTTCTTTTAGATATATATTTTTTTAATTTAATTGCCTGCAATGTTGTCAAGTGGTCAATCATCCGCTATAATGTGTAACCTTATCAGAGTTCAGTACACAAAAACACTTGATGTGACACAACTCACTTCCCATTAGCACCTCAGCATGTCAGCAGCAGGTTCCTCTGTTACAGTTCATCATCCTACTGATTCAGCCAGACAGTCTTTTTTTTTACGTAATAGTCTCAGTTAGAATGTTGAGAATTGGGTTTTAAATATCAGAACATTTAATTTTTCGAGATCAAGTAAAAAAAAAAAAAAAAAAAAAATCTCCACCCCCCACCTGTAATAAGTATACTTTAGGTAAGTTTTCCTCTGATTTCCGACTTAAAGGGAACTTCTTCCCCGTCTTTTTAGCATTGCCAACAAGCTGTGTCCTTTTTCTTCTAAGTTTGTCTGAAGAGATTTAGGCCTGATTTTCACTCGACTTATTTGCCTTGACATCCTTTGATGCATTTTATTTAGTTGCAGCTTTAAAGTGAGCAAACCTTCATCAAATCCCTAATTGGCTCTCCCGTCTCACTCTTAAGTCTGCTCAGCTGTAAGGTTGTCTGTAGTGCAAACGGCAAAAAAGCTTCAAACTTCCCTGTTTTCTCCCTGGTGTGTGAGTCCAGTAGCGGAGCTAGGGTTTAGATCCCGGAGCGATGAATTCATTAACGGTGGCAGATCAGACAGCAGTGATGGATCGCTCGGGCCTGGGCCTGAACATGTGGTAGTAAAATTTCCTCCGTTATCCCTAAAGTGAAACGCACTTAAAGGCTACACGCGCTGCTCTGGCTTCCTGCTTGTGTCACTCAGCTCTCCCTCCCACTTGCTTAAAAGGGAGATGAAAAGAGGCTTAAATAGTGATGTTGAAAGACTAGAAGTTCCTCCGTCGCCTCAGTTTGACCCCCTCTCTCCTTGGACAGTCACTCCTTGCTTCATGCTGTTTAGGAAGAGATTGAACAATAATGAGACGGTTGGGAAAGCACACACATGGTCATGCTCTCTCTCTGTCCTCTCCTTGTTTCCCACAGTATTTATGTTGCCAGCAGGGCTGCCAGGCTGCCATGTCTACCCTTTGTGTCTAGTCATGCTGAAGCTGCCATATAACCACACACGGCTCCGGTCGGGCAGCTTAAATGACACACTGAAAATAACCTGGTAATAAAACCCCACAGCATAAATTAGGCCTTCCCAGACCTAGTCATTCTGCATCAAAAAACAGCAGCTCTGCCCTTTTGTGTAGAGAGTCAGTAAAAAACAGTGTCAGTGCCTTGTTGTTAGATCGTGTTTTCTTCTGGGATCTCAGATAGGGCAGAGCAGTCAGGACGAGACAAAACATATTCATCATCCTGACAGATATTGCACTTGTACAATGATTTGTGGTGTAATTTTCGAGCATGTTTGAGTCTTAGAGGACCGTGTTAGTGGTTTTTCATATGTTTATATTTATAGTACAGCCAACTGTTTTCCAAAGCATATCATAAATTTTAGATTGATTTCTTACCCTCTAGGCAGTCTCTGTTTATCTCACATTTCACTGTGGCATAAAAATTTCAGCTTTCAGAGACTTAAATCTTCTCTGAGGTAGTGTTTTGTTGCCTTTGAGTTTCTCTGAGAGCAATATCATCACAGTATGATGCTTGCTTGGATGTGTTTAAAACAGTTCAACGTCAGTGCATGTACAGAACTGTTCAGTTGTAATGTAGGGAAAAGCACATTATTTTTCACGAGATTCACACAGTTCACATCATCTATGATTGCATAATGTGTTTAAATGTAGGATATTGTGAGTGCAATTCCATACTAAATATTTTCTGGAAATAAAGGCCCAACTTTATTTCAACCAATGCAGTGTTCTACATTGTAAAATTCTGATTTACAATCCGCAATATGACCCGGTCAAAATTAATCCTTCCAAGCGTCCTCCCAGAGAGATTATTCTATATTTTTATCCTCTTGTATATCCGCAATCAAAAGTCTCCTGGTGTTCCTTCTCTGATTGACAAATACACACTACAGTTGTCATAAGACAACTATCAGGAAAGCTGTTTTAAATTCACAAATGTTCCCAAAAAACGTGTTCAGAAAAATTGCAAACTCGAAAATATTCTTCAAGAACTCCAAAAATTCAAGGTATGCCGACTATTTTGGAATCAGGGTGTTCAGTATAAAGCAGGAGCAAGGAGCTTGTTAGCGTAGCTTAACATAAAGACTTGAATTGCATCAAAACGGCCAGTCTAAACAGCTAACTAGCTGTGACTCCAGGAAGTTACTTTTCCTTGCCAAGGAAAAGTCCAGCATTTTTTTCTGTCATACTCTTGTACAGATTTAAGACGTAGCATGTTAATATTGCATTTTATAGTTGCTAGTAGGTGGTTTTTGTTAGCTTGTTACATTGCCATACAAGCTATTTCCACTTGTTTTCAGTCATTATGCTTAGCAATGCTTGAGAGTGTGAAATAAAGCAAATAATATTAAATGTTTCCCAAAATGTTGAACTGTTTCTTTCTATATACCAACTACAGAACCTCTTCTGCAGAAACCGTTAGCGTTTTCATACAGTTTTCATCAAAACGCAGAAAGAAAACCATCACAGGATGGGGTGATGCTAGCTTTTTAACACACACACTCTCATATAATTATATACTGTTAAACAGTAGCATTACCTCCTTTGCGCGTTTGACTCACTTGTCGTGGTGCTTTACTTCACTTTCTTTACTCTGTTCCCTCTCTTCTCATCCTCCTCTTGCCCCCCGTCCGTCTCTTTACATCCCACTACAGAAGTGAATGCTGAGCACAGTTTGGCAGTGACTCTCCTGGCCATCTGGTGCTCTGTGTGTGTATGTGTGTGTTTGCCCTTGTATTTTTGGATGTTGACAGCAGATTAGGATGAACCTCTCTTAAACAGAGCCGCAATGTGCGTGTCGATCTCTATGGTATTTACATCGCCGCGCCATGCTGTGTGAGGCTTTATTGATCTTTTCGATATAGATTGATTTAATAAGGCATGTAACATCAGCTGATGCGCTCTCATTCTCCGAGATGTGACTTTGGTGCTGCATTGTTCGACTGTCGCTACACCTGTATTTGTTTGCATTCAGCGTGAATTCCACAGCTTTCTGTTTCTGTTTCTCTTAGATTAAGTTGAAAGGGATGCAAATACCAACACTATTATTTCTTTGTGTCAAGAAAATAATTAACCTACTTAAAGATAAATGCTTTCGGTAAATAAATAAGATGTTTTGGTGCTTTTATTCCCGATGATAAATATGTTGGAGGAAACATTGCATGCCTGTGAAAGCCCTTGAGTTGTTAAGCATACATTCTTCTGTATAAAGTGTTTGTGTATGTGCAATCCATCTGAACACCAATATGTGCTTCTCATGTCCCATTTGTTTCTGTTGGCGCCATGATTACAACAAAGAAACCACCAGACAATACAGCTCCAAGCCTCAGATCTTAGCCCCTGGTGCCACTGACAGGCTGCGATATTACACGTTATATTAACTCGATTAACATCGACAAAATCTATATCTTAGCCTTAGTCTTCAAATATATATGCAAATCTGCAAAGCTCCTCCCCACTGTGAGGTGTCTCTGAGGGATATTATTTATCTCTGACTGGGAAACTCAACACTAAATACAGCAGCTCTTGAATGTGAGAGGCCAGCATTAAAAGAGATGGAACCACATGTTGTTTTTTCCCTGGCATTAACTGTATTTGATAAGCTTTGATCCTGCGTTTGAGGATCTTTCAGGATTTAGAGCTTATGGATTTTACTGTTTTTTTAACCTTTCCAAATCCATCTCTACAATCCTATATCAGAGCAGCTCAGAATATATTTTTAAATCAATTTTAATTTTTTTTTTTCCTTTTTGCTGTTTCTGTGTAGTTGCATATTAAAAGTGATATACAATTTCCCCTGCTCCCTGTACCATTAAGAAATTCATTTGTGCTGATACTGATCTCCTCTCCTCCTCTCCTCTGCAGATGGAGCATCGGCACCGTAAGAAGGAGACCCCTGCGCCCGCCAGCACCCATCACTTGTTTGTCCATGTGAAGAGTCTGATGAGCGCCAATCTGGGGGAGGAGCTTGAGGTCTTCTTCCACATTTATGATGGACGGGAGAACAGGCCGCTCAGGTAGATATGTAAACTCACAATACCTTCAGTTTGCTGCTCAGGCTGTTGCAATAACTAAAAATGATGATAATTGATGAAGATTCCTTCACTATTCATTATTTTTACTGCAAGTGGATCTCTCAGATCAAATTCAGACTTTCAGGAGGTTTTTACCAGGAGCCGAATAATCTGCAGAAGTCTCCTCCACTACAAAACAAAGAGACCAGGAGATTAAAACAGGTCCCATTGCTGAATAAAGTAAATTCATTTTAAAAATCAGTATTATTCTATGTGGCGTCAGCTGCTGTTTGCACAGTTTGTTTCTCTGATAATTTACGATTTAAAAAAATAAAAAAATAAAAATCAATTCGTTTAAGAAATACAGTTTAAACAACATATATATCATAGTTTTGTATCTTCAGTATTTGAAGAACAAAGCGTCACTTTTTGATACAATATGAAGTTTGATCATATTTGTGTTGTTATTACATTAAGTGACATTTGACTGTGATATCTGTGGCTGTATGATGTTTTTGACCAAACAGTCTTAAAAAAGTAACAGTTTTAGTGTTTGTTCATGGTGTTTTGGATGCACTCTATAGCAGTGTAAGTGAAATAGATTGCATGGGTATATTTCAAATGGCTCCTTTCCTGGTGTCAAGAAAACTGCCCTAATTATATTCATGCAGATTAATTAAATGAAGCAGGTTGTTAAAGAGCTCTTGGACACATAAAAGTGGGCAAGGCCGTGCTATTTCGCTATATAAAGTGTCCGTGCTGTCCACATCAAACAGCCCATCACCCCCCTGGGAGTCCGCACACGTCACTTGCACGCACACCAACACACACGCCCACACACTCCTGATGGGGCGTCGGCCAAATGCAAGACTGTGTTTAAACTCCCCGGTTTCATAGTTCAAAGCGAAAGAGATTCCATTTCATGTCACAAACAAGTGGATTCGTCAGGCAAAGGGAAATGAGTGGGTTGAGAAATGAGAACGGCAACTTCTTTTGATAAGTCATGCTTGTGTTTGACGCTTACTCTCCGCCCCACAGGGTCACATCAGAGGAACAAGGGTGACATTGATGGGCCTCATTGTTTTATTATTTCGTTTCAGCCAAATACAGTAGCTCTGCTTCTGTTGCTATTGAAATCCAATACATTATTCATCACATCACTGGCAGAAAATGTAACTTTTTGTGCAAACTTGGTTGACCTAAGATTCTCTAAACCATGCATGGAGAGCCTGTGGTTTCCCTACAGAACGGGAATAATAACACACAAGAAAAGAGGTTCTATTTTTACACGTGTGCAAGACCTGTTTTTTACATGATGTGGTGTATCTGAGAAAGTCTTTAAGATCTGCATGTGAACACACACACAATGTATCTGTGGATCAGAGGCACTTTTAACTGTGCTCGGTTGCCTCCTTTGAGCTCATCCATTTGAATTCTTGATGTAAAGCGTTTGGCAATAACAAAGGTACATTTTCGCGACTATTCCCAACCCACACTGCATCTTGAAGTGTATAATTAGAGCCCAGGTATTAAGTTCCACTTAAAGCATATACATGCATTGGAAATGGATTTGCAGCTCTTTCTCTGAAACAGAAGTCAGCTTTAGTCTTTAAGCTAAAACATCTGTTACAAATGTTTTATATTAAAGAGATGCCAGAAAGTCAACATAAACAACAAATCTTTTTCGCTTTTATCTTAACTGAATACAGGTAATATTGCATGAAATAATCACAGTTTGATTTGTCTTTCATTTATTTAGTTTCCCCTAAATCAGCTAATTAAAAATGTCTCTCAGTCTTGGGGGATAAATGCAGTCAGAGGCCTTCGTCGTTGTGTCTTCGAGGAAAATCTCGCAGTGGCAGCTCGCCAACGTTGTCTCTCACTGTCTGCTCACACACATAAACACACAACACACACCCATTTACGCAAGATGCCTGGCATGGAGCCATTTCAGCGCTTCCCTCTGTGCTCGTGGTTTCACTGTGTGTCTATGTGTGTGTGTGTGCGTCAGAGACCAGATGGGGGTCCGACCCGCTGTCTCAGTACCATGCCAACACCAGCAGCCCCTGTGCATCATGGTAGCTTCTTTGTGTTCAATACAGGCTTCCTTGTATGACTTTCCAGGAGGACACACGCTGTGGCACACTGAACCACGCTCACACATGATCCTGTTGCTCTTTTTTTTACAATTCTCTGCTGCAATGAGCATTTCTTTCGATACTGATTATTGTATCGACATATTAACCATTTGGCCAATAAAATGGCTATAAAATTGACCAAAATGAACCAAATATCCAGAGCTATTCAGTTTATTATCATGGATGACGAAGAAAAGCATCAAATTCTCACATTCAAGAAAGCTTCAATGTAGCAAATTAAAAAATTGTAAAAATGGTTATCAAGGATGTTGCCAATTTTTCTCTGACTAATCAATAATTTTTGCAGCTCTAGATAAAACTTCCACCGTTTATGCTGCCGTAGCCTGGTGCTCCTGTCTCCTTCTAATTGTAGCCTCCTCTCAATTCTACCAAGGTCACCCATGGATAACTAGATTTGTTTGTTATTCTGTTCATTTTGTAAAATCTGCAGAGTCCCAGTTTGTGGTTTTGACTCAAAGAAAGCTGTATTTGGTCGGTCTGGCCTTGTCTGTGCTCTCTACCTTTACCTCTACCTCACTGCATGTCTAGACATTTTCTCATCTTTCTGCGTGGCCTCTGAGGATAGATTGAGGTTTTTTTCAGTGAGGGGGGAGGGAGGCAACAGTGGCAGTTAATTTAGCCAGTATTTTACACGCCAGTCGCTCATTCTGCCACCCACCCCCACCCTCCGCCCCCTCGTCGGGTGAGCTCCTAATGCAATCATCGATATCAGGAGAGGGAATAGTGAGCGCCGTGCGGGCCCAGAGGGGAGGGAAATCGGCCATTCATGTTATGTTAATGCGAGTGGTGATAGAGGGAGATAAGGTCCCGCTGGGGGACACTGGTCCTCTTAGCTCGGGTGATCAACACGCTGCAGCTGTGAGGGAGAAGAGATGGCAGCATGGAGAGACTTGTGCATGTGTGTCTGTGTTTGCAGGAGTGGCTGTTAATTGGCAGTTGGGGTTTCAACAATAGGGCGCTAATTAGGGTTCGGGAAAACGTGCGCAAGTCTCATGTCTAATGCATAGGAATCCGTCTCCATATGGCTGGATAAATGGCCTGGAAAGTTACAGAGAGCAACTAATGAGGAACAACCGCATCTAAATCAAATTGGCTCTCAACTGGTTCATTCCAATCCGCATGATAAAAAGGAAAAACTTTACTGAAGGAATACATGTATGAAAAATCATAAGCATTTGTATAATTAATTATCAGGAGTTTAATTAATTCAAACATGAGCGCCCACTGGCCTACATACACACAACACTGAATTACGGCACAAGAAACAGCCTCTTATTTACATCATGGAATAGATATGGCTACTTCTAAGCTCTTGTAATAGGAGCTTTTAATAGCTCAGACTATTATAAAACATCCTAATCCATTGTCGCCGTATGCAGCATGAAGGCAAGTTATATAGGATCTGCTGGGGTAAATTCTACTCTTGTGTGAATGGGCCTACTGTAGCTTGCGCATGCTAACCGTGCTGGAGACTTGGCTCATTGTCAGGCACTGGTGCATTACAAGGTTTTCTCTCTGCTTATCGGTGGACTGTGAAAGTCACCTAACTGGATTAGCCTTCAGCTCGCCAGCCAGGATGAGACGGGCCCAGCAGGATGCTTCCTCTGCCTCTCTTTGAGCGTGTGTGCGAGATAGAGAGAGGGGACAGAGTACAAAGAGAATGAAAAGGCGATCTGTGTCCGTCCTTTCTCTTTTTGCCCGACATGCACTTAATTTCCCTCCCGCAGGAGGGCGGGGTGCGGGGCATTTGAGGCCAGACTTGTTATTTCAAGTCAGTTCGTTTTGCTCGGGGATGCTGTTGAATTTTTATGTTCTCAAGTTGAACTGAAGAGCATGTGCAAACTATTCAAAGTATGATTCAGTGTTGTTTAGACTGAAAGCCAGACAATACACTTTTCCACTTGTCTCAGTGTAGCTTCTTACAGTTTTATTTTTAGCTGTGCTGGCCTCAGAGCTCCATGGATAGCAACTGTGGTCTGTCAGTCGGTTACTTTTTCTGCCACTTTGGTCCAGACTGAAATATCTCAACAACTGTTAAAAGGGCTAACATCAAATTTTGTGTGGACATTCGTTGTCCCAATATTATGATGCCTTTGGTGACCCTGTGACTCTTCCTCTAGAGTTGATTTTGGTGGTCTTGAGTGTCTCAACAACTATTGCATAAACAGTTATGAACAAACCTTCAGGACATTTGTTGATCCTCTGTTTTTTAGTTTAGGTCCATCATCACAACATTTTATAAATTTGTTCAGTACTGATCAGGATTAAGTCCAATCAAAAATCAGAATTATTTTGCCCCTACTGCAGCTTGAATGACACAGAAGAGTAGATAGAAAAGGAACCAATTTCAAACACTGAACCTCCAATAAAAATAGATTGGTATGTATTTGTAGCTTCGGAAATGGTTCTTCCAGATACTGCGGCGTGTCTGATTGCAACAAATTGCAAATTAATTCATGCATCAGCACTATGATTCAAATCACTGCCATTTGATCGGTTATTCCTTGAACCTTGCTACACCCTTCCACAATATATCATGATGGTCAGACAAGTAGTTTTCCTCTTCTCTATGTCTGCTGACAAAAAAAAAAAAAAAAAAATCACAACCCACCAGGAAGAGACAACTAACGACAAACCATTAATGATAAACCTTGACGTGCAAATAATGCCGCAGCAACCAGAAAGGTTTGTTTGTGACTCATGCAATTTCTATATCTGTAAATTTTTATACTTACTTAGCAGCACATCACAGGTTCATTTTCTGATTTCTCTCCTATTCACCTTTCTAATAATGGCCTCAGTCCAGCCTTCTCACACCAGAGGATTTATGACAACCAGCTTGGCAGTCATGAGATTGAAGTTGTTCATTTTTTCCTTGTAACCCATCACTATTTTTGCTGACAGTCCAGTATCTGGGCTACAATGTGTCAGAGAATCCACAATGTGCAACAACACAGTGAATATTTTAGCTAGCTGCGTAGAAGCCACGTAGTGGATGTTCTTGTTGTCGGATATGTTGCAGACATTCTGTGTTGGGGATTTGGTTCAGTAATTCAAGCTCTGTATATATCCTTTTCTCTCCCTCCATCCTTCTACCTCTGCCCCCTCTCTGCCTGTCTTTCTCCTGCCTTATATTCTCTACCAGACAGTTTTGGTTTGAAGCTTTCACTTTGAAGCGTTTTCTCTAGCGCCCACCGTTCAGAACTTGACACTTCTGACACTGTTTCTAATCTTTATTCTGTTCCTGTTAGCAGTGGCTTGGATGCAGTTGTTTATGATGACACCCAGCCATCACTCCTGACCCCATTCATCTCAACGTGTGTTCCCTTCTCTCTGTCTTTCCTCTTCTGCAGTGAAAGGTTCTTTGTCAAGCTGAATAAGAGCGGGTTGCCCAAGTCGCCAGAGAAGACAGAAAGACAGTGCACCCTGTTTGTGGTGAGTAGCGAACATGACTTTACAGAGATTGATTGGAAGCAATTTAAAGCTTTGTACTGTAAGTTAAGCTCCATTACCCCAAAGAGCTAAGTCAGTTCTCTGTAGCTTGTTTACAATGATTGACTCTGATGCTAAAGTATGTTTTCATGTTTTTTCAGGACTTGGGAAGCAGTGATCTAAGAAAAGATGTCTACATCGTTGTGCACATCATAAGAATAGGTGGGATGCTTCTTCTTTATTCTACTGAGCTCTGCATGTCTTTTGAATCTCCTGGGCTTTCACTGCAGTGCTGTTTTGACTGTGGATCTTTCTCTGTTTGTGTGCAGGGAGAATGGGTGCAGGGGAGAAGAAGAATCTGTGTAGCGTACAATACAGGAGGCCGTTTGGCTGTGCTGTCGTCAGCATCGCCGATCTCCTCACTGCTGACTCCAAGGATGACCACCTGCTCAAGGTTTATGCGTAAGTCACTGTAAACAACCTGCATTTATTACAAACACTGTAATGAAACAAGCAATACTTGGTTCCCAACTGTTGAAGTAACCTCTACAACCACTAAAGTGAAGCTGGAGGTTTTAACTTTTTATCCATTTCCTTTAACTAATTAATTAAACAGTTTAGGGTGTTCATTTATAGTAACAATTTCAGTTTTTGCAATACTTTACAATACAACAATTTTGAATGTTTATATATATCTGTACCGTTAGAGAGTAGTATATCATCTCTCTTTGGCCAGCAGCATTCAACAGAGTATTTCTTAAAATGTCAAACTCTCCCTTTCCAGAGTCAGCGATCGTTAAAATTAAACTTTAATTCTAGCCACAAACCAAACATCTTGTAAAACCCAGAGCTAAAATTCCCTTTTATGGATCTACAAAACTGTTTAACTCAGCTTGTCAAACTAAATGATATAGCAGTATTAAGAGAAACATTTTGCTTCAAAAATACATCCCTCCCTGTTGTTCTTCATAGGCCTATTGTTTTTTTGTTTTGTTTTTTAATTCACAAACACTGGCAGTTAAATGACTTTGTGGTCCAAGCTAGTCAACGCAATGCCCTGAGGGATAGAAAAGGCTTGTGTTGACACAGTAGTTTGACCTAAATTATAGCTGGATCAGACTGACTGGCCAAATTCACTCAGTTAAGAAGAAAAAACAACCACTTTCTCTGTACCTGCAGTAACACCAGAGGTTTTAGTCGGATTAGCTTGAATGTTCTGAACTGAATGTTTTGAGAATTAGATCCAGCCAAGACGTCACTGTAAATACTGCAGGAATTAGTTTACTTGACCTGCCCTAGTTAAATGTTGACAATAAATAATAGGTCTTGATTGGGGTCAAAGTCAAACCAATCACTTACCTGC
>JAOWBC010000904.1:13059986-13093402 GCA_028566105.1 Hypoplectrus providencianus | reverse complement strand
AAAAGAAAAAGTTCTAATATCAGCTGATATTGGATAATATTTACGCTGACACTGATCTCTGAAAGGCTAATTCCCATTCTTGCAGACCTGATGGATCAAGCTGTAAAGCATACTGATAATTTCCCTTATTCATCACATAATTATAAGCTATTCTGCTAAAAAAGAAAATGCAAGCTCCTGTTCGGAGGATAAGCACTTTGTAATCTTGAAAAAAAAAAACATTAAAATTCAAGTGTTTATGTAGAAATAACATTTATATATCTCTATATATATTCTGTTTCTCTGTCTTTTGTTTCAGGTGTAACACAGAGAGTGAGTGGTTCCAGATCCATGAAAACATCATCAAAAAGGCAAATTCCCGGTATAACCTGTCGGGCTCCAACACCGGTAAGAACCACTCCTGTTTAATTCATTTTGTTAATCTGCATATCTTTATTTTGAAGGTTATAAAGGGATCACGTTATGTTGGCATGTTTATCAGAGTGGGATTTAGTTTTGTTTTCTGTCACGTTTTTAAGATCAGGAAAAACCTTTCAAAGCTGATTATCAGGCTTATTTGTGTTCACAAAACCTTTATTGTGGCGTGATGACAAACTTTGCAGCAGCACAGTTGCATCATCAGCCTTTTATCGTGCACCCGTCAGCTTCCGGTCAGTCTGAGGAGCATTGATGTGGGAGTGAAGTTCCTCTTTAGGGGGAGCAGATCAGTCTTCACATGGTCGTGTCTGCAGGAAGCCTGCTGTTGCAAATGCATTCAGATGATTTTTATAAATAGCTGCATTCGCACCATACTGAACAACAGCATCAGCAGTTTCCCATAGCAACAGGTTGGTGGAGAGTCAGAACATTCAGTTCTTCAAATTTCAAAGAAATGTCATGTGACACTGGAAGAGTGCTGTTGCGCAATGGCATCCAGACTTTATTTTGGAGTCTTAATCACATCAGCCACATTTTTGTATACACAAAATTATCGCCAAACAAGTTATGATTATGATTTTAAATATAATCTACAGTGATAAGGCATGATTATGAATTAAACAGTGTTTGCAGCTGTTGCATCAGAGAATAAATGTACAACCAACAGTAAGCAATTAGCAGCAGTTCATCAGAAGTTTGTCTTAAAGCTGATTTACATAATGTTTTGTAAAATGTTGCGGCAAACTTGCCACAGGCTGTTATTTCCACAAAGAAAATATTCACTTTGCCAGGGTAACAGAGTTCATTGTCTCCTTATACTGTATCTCATGGGAGTACTTTAGCCTGCTCTACAGAAAAGATTGAGAATTGTTTGAGAGAAAAGACATTATAGGAATGTCAAGAATCTGTGATCTGCTGACTCAGCTCTCCTCACAAGACCAATAATTACTCGAGGAGAAGTCATACAACTCTGGGACTTGAAATTATCAAGAATAATCTTGCATGAAGGAGTGCCGTAATTGAACGTAATGACATAAAACCATTTAACACGCGGCGTTATCCAAGCAGCATCTTTACACTACATTGATTCATAACAAAACTGCAGCATCCGGCTGAACTTCTATGTGGTGCTGGTGAATAAATGGAAACATAAGGGGCTTTGCATGGCTGCGCTGATAAGAGCAGCAAAAGTCTAAATTAATTTCTGATAAAACATAAAGCGGAGGAATTACACTTAAATTGGAATATTACACAACCACTTACATTTCCTTATCTTGTACTGAACTCCAACAAAATCTTAATCAAGTTCTCACATCAGCTTTATGTGCAATGTAAAGTGTTGACTGGCTGTATTATCACAACTCTCCATGTGCTATCAGATTCAGTCACAGATTAAAGAGCGATAATGCAGAGCTTTGTTGATGTTCAACTACCAAGACCTTCGACAGATGGCACTGCAGCAGTTAGTGTTTCCTGCCTGATGGATGGCATTTTTAAGCTTTAAGATAAGCATTCTGTAATCAAAAACGACTAATTACACCGATTGGGAGAACAACATCACTGGCATTAGACGACACGTAGCGTCAGTTCATAGTATTTTTCTAACATGTAAGTGTTTGCTCCAGGGTTTAATTTGACAGCATTATGCACACTAGCACGCACATTGGCTCGCTCCTCATAGACACATGAAATATTTGCAAAGGAGTTGCTGTCATCTTTGGCGGCTGCGTGCACTTGGATATTAGCTATTGAGTAGCTGTCAGCTGAAGACATTGATCCAGCTGAACAGCTGATTAGCCTCGGTGCTTTCTCTTTTAAAGTGCATTAGAGGAGAGCTGTGCAGACATTTGTCACAATACTCTGGCATGCATAATGCATAATAATTTGTGCTAAAATTACATTTCCACCACTTAACTGAATTAGACTTTGATCGTACAAAATGAAATGCTTTATACACAAAAAAATGTAGAGGTGATAATTTCAATATTTAGGACTGAATATGAGGTTTCATTTTTGTTCCATGAGTCTCATTTATCTTTTTATGAGCTTTGACAGTTTGGACTGTTTGCTTTTATTGCTGCTTTTTATCTTCTTTTATCTCTGTGATTACATGTCTCTCTCTTTCACACACTCTCCTGCTCCAGTAGCGCTGACGGCAGTAGTGACAAAACAGCCTGACATGGTGTCCACATTTATGGAAATGCATAAACAGCAACAATTTTGACATCAAACTCTCTGATTGCTTTTTTTCTGTTGTGAGAAGGATCTTTTGGATAGAAGGAGTCAGGTGTCATGAGTTGCTTTTCCAGGGACAGTGTATTATCTTGGTGGTGTCCATGCCCAGAGTTTTTGGCAATGAATGCAGGAGTACCTACCTGCACAGGAGCTAAGCAATGTACCGCTGTGCACAACAGTCAATATCAGTTTAAGTGTATGATACATTTAGAATATGTTTGATGCTTTTTCTTCTCCTAACATCCTATGCCACCAATATGTTTCCTTTAACTTACTTATTTACTTAATTAATTAGTTGTATGTTTGGATACATGGACTGGACAAGGTCCAAATGAATTGTCCCCTATGGGTAAATAAAGTTTTTTGTTTTGGATTATGATGTTGGACACCAACACAGAATCAGCCAGCAGGTTTCCCCTCCCTCTCTCTCCAATTGTTATTGTGTCATCAACTTCAACTTCAGTTCAAAAAGGTATTCTCTTAAGTTTTCTGTTCCATAAATTGCAGACAGTCTGACCTAAACAGCTGATCTGCAGCGTGATACAGTACATGGCGTAGTTGTGCTAATGCGTAGGAATTTTTATGTTAAGATATTGTAGTGCCAACGGAAAAAGGCTGTCTCATAGCAAGGTAAAGTGTTAAAATATTCCATATACGTTCACTAAAATTTGAATGGGTTTTCTTTTTACTGGCTAAAGTTCATTTTTTACTGCCGTCCACCTCCACAGCCGTACATTGCTTAGCTTCTTTGCTGGTCTTGCTTGCTCTTCCAATCTGTGGGCGTGCAGACCTCCATTTACTGTAGGTAACACATCGACTTCGGATATACAACACCACCTAAAAAAAATCTAAACTTCTTTAAACAACCTGTACCATATCTGTACTCACTCTACATTCAGATCAGCTATCCACAAAATCCCTAGCAGCACATTTTTACTGGAAACATACTCATCTGAAAAGTCAATTCCTCCCAAAGGGCAATTATTCTACTGCAGGGCAACAGTACAGCATAGATAACACTTGAGTCACTTGTCTGGCCTCGACACAAATTGTACACACTGTAGAGAATATTTCATCTTTAGCAAACAGGTCACTGTCTCCTCTCCACTTTGTCCCTATGAAAACGTCCATGCAGGAGTTATGGAACACGGTGCATAATTTATGGACCACAATTTATTACACTTAGTGTCAGGAGGGCAATTAAAACAAGCTTGTGGCGTGAGATAACGTAATGTGTGTTTTTGTGTGTATTTGTGAACATTTGTGCACCATGACGTCTATGCATGAGTGTGTGTGCGCCCTGGTGTGTGTCTGAAGTTGTCTCGCTGTGTGGTTCTCCTTTTAAAAGGACCTGGCAGTGTTCCAGAAGACTCTTATTAGCAGCCAATTAGCAGGGGAGAGATGAATGCGCTGCCCTTAATATATAAAGAACACTGGGCTGTTGGAGTAATAAAGAGGCAGACAGACAGTATATGTGGAGAGACAGTTATTTTGTTCACATGTAGCCTAATGACTATCTCATTTTTACCCATGTGTTTCAGGATCATGGGTGCTTTATGGGTAATCAAATTCAAAAGACAAGAGAGGGAGTTGATGCGAGGAGATGGTGATTTTGTTTACACAAAGCCCAGTAATCCATAAAAGGGATTTCATAAGAATCTGGCTCTGCATGAGTCAGGTCAGGTAGATAATTCAGCTCCCACCTCCATGCGAGCGTAGGCAGCGACAGAAGAGGCTGCGACAACTCCACTGTTGTTTTTTTGAGTTTTTATTTTTCTTGTGAAGAGGCAGGCCGGGTGGGCTGAGGGCAGCAAAGGTTGAGGGTGTTTTTTGTCAGCGTCAGCTACATCTACTAGGCAGAATAGTAATGAAGCTGGTTTGCCTTAATTGTAGCCCCGCAGTAGCTTTTAGAGCGTGTCTGTGTGTGTCTTTGTTTATGTGTGTGTAAATGCCAAAGGCTTGAGCCACATTAAGGGGCAGGCAGATAAGGCCTGAACCTAATGGTACTCTCCTCTTTTATTTCCCACCAGCCTTTTGTGCCAGTTTGAACACACTGCTCATGGACTGTGTGTTATTTTTTAATATTTTAGATATGAGGACTGTTCTGTGGTGTCTCTGTCCCCCCTCATGTCCTCTGCTCTACAGTTGTGATATTTCCTCTGTTTTTCCAATACTGCAAAGAAGAGAATATTTGAAAATAATTGGCTTTAAATTAACCAAAAGACATGTCTAGTATAGCCCAGTCTAAGAATTTTTGTTGTTTTGGTGTTTTGAAACAAAAGAAAGTTGCCATGACAACTCAGCAGTTTGCTAACTTCTTGCTCTCGCTACCAGTATTAGCTGCTGAAAAAAGGTACATGTATGAGGACAGGAAGAGTCTCTGTTTGAGACTCTGAGTCTTTATGCAGTGTAGAGAGAGAAAGTCCTGCTCAGCACAAAAAAAGGATTTAAAATTTGCAGAAACTACACAAACAAGCCTAAAGCTATGTCACTGTAACCAAGCTCTGATTTGGTAAGCACTGTTTTAACTAAAAGCTAGCTGCTAGCTGCGGTTAGCAAAGTTAGCCTGAGCAAAACCTAAAACTAATTCTGACTTTTCAACTTACTCTCTAGCTGTTATCATTTATTAAAAGTAACAACTTAAATGAAGTGACAGCTTGGTAGTTCAGTTTGTATTAACTAACATTTGGCAGCAGCTGAATCACATTAGCACCACCTGCTAAAAGCAGCTAGCTTACATTTTCAATAGCTTTTGACTGTGATGGAATTCATACCCACTAATGTGTTAGTTGTAAATGTATTTATTTAATTTACATACATAGAAATATTGATAGTGGATGTATTTGATCTCTGTAAACCAAGACTATACCAAATATATAATAACATTTGAAACATCTAGCTGTTTTCAAATGAATCTTTCACAATATTACATAACATCATCACCTTAAAAAAAGTTTATATATATGTATTGACTTAGTAAGTTCCTTTCTTAGTGTACAAGCAGAAATACATCTTTTTGTTGTTGTTGCTTGTGCATGCCTTCCTTTGTGTGTTTCAAGCTGGAGAACAAATAGTATTTTTAACTACATTCAAAAATGATGTTTTGTAAAGGCTACAAAGCAACAGATATGGATTGAGGCAGAATGTTTTGTGAGATAAAATCACATTTCTAAATGTTTTTTTTTTCTTTTTTAATAATATGGAAGGTTGTACAGCAATTATTTTTGAGGGTTGAACCAATCATCCTGAAAACGGCTCAAAATAAAGCAACACTTTCATCTGATACACAAATTGTTGGCAGATCTTAAAACTTTGAACTGTTTTCCTTGAACTTCACAGTCTTTTTATGCCTTTGTAGTGCAATGAATGTTGGCATATTGCAAACAAGTCACGTTGCCTTGTTGACTCTCGGTGACTTAAACCTCTTGCAGCTAATGAACCGTTTCACCGCTGCCTCCCAACTTTCCTGCAAACACCCACAACAACAACAATAATAATCATCATCTCGTCTCTTACACACTCCCTTGCTGTTAAGCTGTTTGTGTATCTGCCTCTCCTTGTCATGAGCACGGTCAGGCGCACACACGTGGACATCGAGAAGAAGAGTTTTGAGCTGTAAACACAAGTCGGTGCTTTAATTTAGCTGCGCTGACATTTGGAGTTATTGCATAAGGATATTGATTTGAGACGACAGCCTTCATGTAGGATTTCCTCTTAATAAAAAAGAGCTGGCGATGACTCACAGGCTGTTTGCATTTTTTGGTTTATGTACATGGGGGTGTCTACTTCAATCCATACACATAGCAATGCTGCTGGCAGGGATAACTGTAGTTGTCTCGTTTGCAAGTTCATGTGGCTGTAATAAAACTGAAAATATGCCCTTGTGAATACTTTTTTTTCCGAGCTCACCAGTACAAGATTGTTTATTGTTTTGGGAATAGGGTTATAATATATTTCAAGAACTTTATTGAGTGGCTGTGCTGTAGGGGAAGGAGGATCAAGGCTCTAATAAAGGTGTATGATATTTCAAACGTTGAATATTTTATTTCTTTGGTAGGTCTGGCAGTGGCTCTCCAGCTCCTCCACGGGGACATAGAGCAGCTGAGACGAGAGTACATGGTCCTCTTCACTCGGGGTGTGTCCATCACACGGAAACTTGGCTTCTCTGATGTCATCATGCCAGGTAGGAAACTGAAACAAGTCACTCACGCCATGTTTCCTCTACGTGGACTTGACTAACTTCTTAGCTGATAAAACCTACCCTCCTCCAATCTGTTCAAGAGCTTCCCTTGTCTTGTGGGTTTGTGATCATCATGGATGTCAGATGTCTTTCCTGTTGCTCAACATAGACAACTTCTCTTTAGGTCAGATGATGGATTTATATTCTATTCCTGTACATCGCTCATTGAGGAAACTAACTTCTGGCTAGCTTTAGGTTTCACTGCATCTCTAGACATTTTGAGTACAAGATCAAGCCCATACTGACCTACTTTTATGACATTTAGAAAACAAAACAAGACAAGATAAACCATGATACAACATGATACAGTACTATAAGATACAATACAATAGGCAACAGAGGTTAAGACAAGCAGCAGTACAGGAAGGTGTCAGAGTGCACGGATATTGATAAAGCAAGTAAACATCGTGATAATAATATTTTATTTTATATTATTTTAAATATTATTTAAATCCTTCCTGCCTTTACTGATACCTCGTGGAAAGTTAAGATTGGTCCCTCACTGTGTTATATTTTGCAAGATGCAGATAGGAAATGCATCAAATTAAGGAAGATATCAGTGTTGCAACTGTAGTAATAACAGTTTATATTCTAATAGATTAACCTTCCTGCACTGACATGTTTGTCCTTTTGATTTTTTAGTTAAGTTGAACACTTGCAACAAAATCAGGCCTGGAGATAACATGTTAGCTCTTCCCTTTTCCCCAAGTGCGGTTGGAAAAAAAAACAACACATTGTTTCCTCTGTGTTACATGGTATACCCTGAAAAGACTAGTGATATCAGTCAATAAAAGTAATAAACCATTGACCCCTTTGGAAAATGGTGATTCAGGAAATAATATTTACCTTACTCCTTTAGATATCATGAACATTATCATATATTTTCTAGCGTCGAGTGTTGTATACCTGCCTTATAGCATCCGCTGTCGTTGCCTTGGTGACATCCTTACTTATCGTGTGAGAGACATATTTGAATTCCACCTAAGGGTGCCCTCAGCAAGATGAAATATTCAGGTTGCTTCAAGTAGATAGGCATCACTTAGATAGCCGCTCCTCTAAATGACACAGACCCTAAGGGGCTTAGCTGGATGGGGTTGCCAGGGTAACAACTGCCCAACCACTTGAATGTAAGATGAAACAAAAGACTAAAGTTGAACATGTTTATATTTACATATGCCGTGGAAAGGAAAAGCACCGAAGGGAAATTATCTTTTTCTGTTCATCCTTTTATGAGAGCTGGACATCAGGGGAGTTTTCTCTGTTCTTTTAAATAAGTGAGGTGTGTTGTCTGGTCGCACAGATAAAGAGGAACCACAGACGGAGGGTCCCCCAGCGCCTCACTAACACAGATTTATGTTCACTGTCTCTTTCTTTGTCTTTGTCTGACTACAAACCCTTAACGCTGAGTGCTCTCACCCTTTCTGCCTGTGTAAGTCTGCCCTTGGGCTAAGGAAACTGTCTCTCCCTCTTTTTCTGTCTGTCTTTTCTGGATTTGTGTCTCACTGTGTGTTTCTCCTCATTTTCTTTCTTCAGCTACTCCAACCCCACCCTCTCCACTTCCCTTTTTCCTGTTGTAAATTAAGAAACTGCCCCCATGTGTGTCTGCTTCCCTGCACTCTTTGTGTGTGTGTGTGAGAAGTGTACAGTATATATAATGCCCCATGTTGCCATGGTTACTGTTGTTAAGAGCAGAAAATCAATGTTGACCCTAGAGATAGAGATATGATGAGCACACGCACACACACACACACTTACAGAGGTTATAGGGAACCTCTTTTACAATGTGTCTGACCGCAGCCTGGCTGCACAGGAAACAGGCCTATCCTCTTTCTTACCCAGAGCGCTTTGCAACAGTTTGACTTCCCCCACAGAAGGAAATAAAAGCGTGCCTGGCCCAGTCATTGTACATTCAGTTGCAATTAAAACAAAAACATGGAGGATATTACATCCTCATATTATTTTCACCTAATTGTTTTTCCAGGTTGCAGCTCAAAGAGAAGGTCAAATTTTTGTTTTTATGAGTCAAAGGTACTGAGTTCATTGTTTGTGCACTTGAAATTACAAGCTTAATCTAAATTGTAGGTATAGGAAGGGATGGTGTTTCATTATTTCTTAAGATGCATCATTAGTTGTTATTTTGACTAGTTGAGGATTAAACTCAATATCTGAAGTCTGACACATTGCTCACATTAAACACAAGCCCACTGGGTAGTTCTGCTTCACCAGAGGATATGGAATGATTGTAGAAAAAAAAGATTTTGATTTAATTAAAATGATACATGGAATTAATAAAAGTAGGCTCATAAAAACAGTGTGGATGCAGTTTGCTGGAAGTAGACATATGTTATTAACCTAAGTAGTAGTGGAAGTAATCAATAAATTATTATTTTTATTATTATTATTATTATTATTATTATTATTATTATTATTATTATTATTATACACTGGTTTACATTGTATTGTCATAATGTGTCCATATAGAGCAGATATACAACTCTGCATAATATATTAATAGCAACCATGTGTTAAAGTGGAACACAAAACAACACTCATACACACACACACACACACACACACACACACACACACACACACATGCTATATTTGAAAATAATAATAATAAAATAAAATAAAAGATCAGGATGGAATTAGAAAGAAATGATCCTACTGGACCTCTGCAGAATTCTCCTAATTTCGTTATGAAGCTAATATTAGCTATATTAGCTGCTGCTAGCATCACATACCAAACTGTTGTGAGTTGCATCCTGTGTACAACTCAACTTTTTTGAAAAGAAGAAAAATGCACAGAAGAAAAAAAAGGGAATAGGTGGAGTCACTGGCCTCTTGTTAACTCTGCTGTAATCACAGAATATGGATTTTAGCAACCCAGTCTACTTCCAGATGATTTAAAATCTTGTATTCTCTGGTGGCGGTGGGTCATAACTCAGGCTGAGATTTCACGTCAGCAGGAAATATATCATTAAATGCCACTAATCTCAGTGCTGTCCACCCACTGTCATGAAGCATTACACTAAAAATCGTCTTCAAGCTGCTGAGAGATCATTAATAACGCCTGCTCGTATGCATAATCAATGCCTTGTTGCCTCTTTTACCTTCTTGTTCCTGCAGGAGAGATGAGGAATGACCTTTACATCACACTGGAGAAAGGGGAGTTTGAGAAGGGTGGGAAAAGCGTTGCCAGGAACGTAGAAATCACTGTCTATGTTCTGGACATTGATGGACAGATTCTCAAGGTAAAAAAACACATTTTGTTGAATGTTTGTTGTTATGTCTCCATTTTGCCAGAACCATAACTGCCACTGGGAAAATACATGATTTTTAATGACTTTCCACTTTCTTTAAGGACAGTAAATGCCTTTTTAAGTCCTTAGTTAACTCAGTTTTTTCCCCCTTAATAGCCGGTGTCTTATTTTGGAGCAAAACTCTTCATTTAAATATCGCTGACCCAGATGAGAGCTAAGTGTCTCTCCAGTGTGTTGCCCATTTCTGGTGCAGCACTGTGACAGTCTGCTCCTGTGGTTTCCTGCGCTGCCTCGGCCTTGAACAGAAAATAGACTCAAATATAACCCTGCTGCCACCGCATGCATGCAACCCTCTGACACACATAAACACACACATGAAAACCGTGTCATTCTCGCTTTATTGGCATGTGGTGTGTGGATGGTTTTCAATACACTCCTATCTTTTTGTCTGACTCATTAATCTATTGTGTCTTTGAAATCTGCCTCTTACCTCATCCTTTCGCCTGGCCTCTCATTTCCTCTCTTCACTTCCTGTTTTTTTCTTTTTATTCTTCTTCTCTGCCTCTATCTTTACCCGCTCTCTTGTGTCTGCCTTTCAGAGTCACGTGGCTGCCGGCTCCGGTGAACCAGGTGGGGATGAGTACCACTCCTTGGTGCTGTACCACAACAACAGCCCCCGGTGGGCGGAGCAGATCAAGCTGCCCATCCCGGTCGACATGTTCCGCGGGTCGCACGTCCGCTTCGAGTTCCGACACTGCTCCAGTAAGTGGGAACAGGACTGTGGATATTTATCTAAAAAAAAAAAAAAGGCTAAGTGAACACATTTTTTTTCCAGGCTTTCATGCATTTTCACACATCAGCTCTTCAGGTGTGAATGCCTTGGGTGCTGCTCTATTTTCAGCTGATTATCCAGCCGAGTTGGAGGTAAAAAGGCATTGTTGTAGAAGCAGAAGAGTACAATAAGCATCACTTTCCCGCTCGCTACAATGTGCCAACCCTCCGGTCTCATGCCCAAAAAGCTGCTGCCATCCCCAAATAGATTGTGTCCAAGAGTATAAGTGTGCGCTTGTTTAAGCATTTTCATAATGAGACTAGTTTGTCCAACTTCTCACCTCCTAATGAGACAAAACTTTAATTATGAGCAAAATATTGCTCTCCCTCTTTCTGGGCTGTGGGGAGAGGGCAGTCTCTTCTCTCATAACAAGCTGATATTATTATGCCGTTTGCAGCCAAGCTGGGAGGCTGTGTGGCTGTGTGCAGTAGATATAGTAGCCTTATTACTGCTGGCAGTGCTAGCCTTGCTACCCAAGGGCTCCCTATTAAGAGCCCAATTTAAGCCTGTGGTGACACCAAATTGAGGAGACCATATTACACGTACTATTAGGGCTCCCAAACTCTGGGACAACCTGCCTGTAGAAATATGATTAGAAGACACTCTCATTTTCAATTAAGGCAAAACAGAAAGCTCATTTTCAGGAATGTGTTTTTATATTTCATCTTGTTTTTGCACTCATTATGTAGCAGTGGTAATTGGTAATTTGTTTGTTGGGAGCCCAGTGTTGCTCCTAAATGGTGCTAAAGGGGACTGTAAGGACCTGTCAGCATCAGCAGTGCAACGCTGTGTTTTATTGAATCTGATTGTTTTCTGATATGTTCTGTTATATTTCAAACAACTGGAACAATTTGCAGTAATAAGCGCTCTGTTTGTAACACTTCTCACAAGACAGTTTAAAGGTGTACACTCTTTGTAGATTTTTTCTGAATTGTAAACAATCAAACTATACGTTGATTGTAAAAAAAAATAATAATTTGTAATTTCCTGGACAAACCAGACTGTTCTAGCTGTTCTCTGATCCACCTTTACCTACTGAGTCTTTTAATCCACATTCCTGATGATTATTTATCATGAGTTTTATGTTGTAAATATTTTGCAAAAGCCCTTATAGTATGAAATATCATCATAATATCAATTTTGTGGTTATTTGGTTAAAAATATTGTCTTTTTAACAGTGTATTTTCTTGAACTTGAACCAAAAAACAAATCGAAAGTAAAGAAACGAGAAAAAAAGACAAATAAATATACTAAATCATATAAAATATATACATTTCATAACAACCTAGACATTTTAAGTAAAATTCAATAAGATCGAAATAAATAGATACATATTTTATTCACTTCGAGCTAAACTAACGATTTACAGTCTAGCTAAGAGTGAAGGAGTGAGTGAAAGAGATAAAGGGGTTTAAGGAGTTTTTCACATTTATCTTGTTTTCATATTAGTTGGATACAAAATTGTAATTCAAAATAAAACTTTTGATGAGTCACCCAGCCCTGATAAAATACCATGGTGTATTTGGTGGAGTGGTTTCAACATATAACACCTCATCTCCACCTGGTTTGCCAAGCTCAGCTAAGCCTGAGTTTCACACAATACCACTTTTTTTACTTATCTCCTAGCACCCAAGGCTGTGAGGGTTTATAGATTTGGAAAAGCTGTCTTTAAAAGAACCCCACACAACAAAAAAGCAAAAGTTTATAGTCCTGAGTCTTGTTCCTGCTGTAAAAACTTAATCACAGCAAAGCAAGGCAGAAATAAAATGGCAATGCTACAGCACCATTTTCCAAGTTTAATACAATAAACTTGTGCTTCTCCTGGGAGAGTGAACATACACACAAGCATGCAAACACAGCGAGACGCCGCTTAAGTGGTGTGTTGCAATGAAAGGGAATAGAAACCTTCCTCGCAATACACTTCTCACTTCCTGCTGTGCTCACATTAGCACTTTATTGCTAAAGCAGCAGATAAATCACATTACATGTGTTCATAATGCAAATTATGCCCAGAGCTTTCTGAAAGCTTCTTAAAAACACAGCAGCTGGCATTAATCAGGCCCACCAAGAGTAACTTAACAGCATCTAAAAAACTTGTTTTTGCTATAAGCCAGTGGTTGCACTGAGGCTGTATTTAGTTTCCCCTAAATACATAGCTGTGTGTGGTTACAGGTGCAGCTAACAACAGCGATGCTGAGTGTGGTCAGAGGTTAAAGATACCATGTACAGTTTTCCTGTAAAGACTGATTATATCTCAACTAATGTGCATCATTGGGGCCTAGCATGATAAATGCATTTCCTTCATTTGTTCAGTTAACTGTGTAACTTTTTTTTTTTTTTACATAAATACAGGTAAACATGTTTCATTAGAAACACAAAGCACATGTATAATGTGTATCCTTCAACTCAGGTACCTGCATGGAAGGCTGAGCATCAGATTCACTTTATCAGCATGTTCATTTGTATTGCATAATCTGAAGAGAACCGGTTTCATAACATTAGTTCGTTTGCTTTGTTTGTTTTCCTGCAGTCTGTGCTGGTGTATTTTGGACTCAATGCCATGTCCATGTGTTGTTGTTTGACAGCTAAAGACAAGGGAGAGAAGAAACTGTTTGGCTACTCCTTTGTTCCTCTGATGCAGGAGGATGGCAGGACTCTGCCAGATGGCACCCATGAGCTCATTATCCAAAAGGTAAAAACATTCATACCCTTGCCACCGGGATTTTGACTGAACAACATGCAATGGAATTAATTGTGTGCTTTGCAGAGTATTTGTTTTTTGGCACATGTGCAGTGCTTCATCATTGTACTGAGAGAAATAGTCATGTTGATGTGTAATCAGTCTTATTTTGAAGCAATGTGATAATGTCAGTGTTTTCACTTATTATAAGCCTTTTTTTAAGTGTTTTCCTCTCAAAAATAAGGAGTGAACGGCCTTGTATGATAATTCAATCTACGTGACCTTTTTTGTATCAGTGTTTGGTCTTTAGTCCTTGCATGATAGGTGTTTGCATGATAGAAAAGTGCAATTTCATAACAAAACATTTCAGTAGACAGGAAGAAAAAAGCTCCATGGCCATTCGGTTCATTGGTAAATTGCAGCTTATTCTCTCAAGTGAACCCACTCACTGCATCACACAGGTGTCGCCAAGGCTGCCTCGGATAGAATTACATGCTGTATATGATAATGTGAATCTTTTGCTTGAAATGGCAAAATGCAGCCAGTCTGTTATCACACTGTGTGGTGCCACGGGCTGACAAACAGCTCACATCACTGCATTACAGACTTACTGGCCCATGAGTCATGTCCAGTTGCGTAACATTTTCATGCTGTGGGGTTCAACTGAACCTCGGGTGAGTGTTAATGTATGTGTGTTTGCTTTTATATACACATTTCATTTGAGGAGACGTTTATCTCTGCATTTAGCACGACCTTTGTGTCCATTTTCTGAATTTAACAGACCCAAAGAGACTCACACTCATATTTTCACACATTCTGGTTTTGAAAGATCAAAAGACTAAAGCAAATAAAATGGCCAGCATCCCCAGTTAAAAGCTACTGCAAGACCGTCTTGGGTGTAATTCAGAATAATTGCAGACTACATGGTTTTTCCTCAGCTGCAGGCGAAGGGTGTGTGCATAAACCTCAAAACTTTGTGGAGGACAGAAAAGCATTCATACATTTTATTGTCAGTGAGGCGGAACAGAGACCAAAAGTTTGATTATTTATTTTGCCGTCAACTGAAGTACTCTCAACAGTCTTGGAAAAAACAGCAACTTCTCCTTTCATTGTCTTCTTTTCCAGCTAGATTTAGTCCCACCAAAACCCCCGAACCTGAGCCAGCCAGTTTTCGAGGACAGCTCTGGTAGCCCTGTGTGTTCCCACCGTTGAGAGGGGGGAAAGGCCCATTCTAATGCCAGATGGAAGTTGCTGAAAAGCTCAATGAAACTGGCATGGCCTAGTTTCTCCTCAGACCCAAAATAGACACAGAAGAATCAGTCCAAACTGTGTGGTAGCTTTGGAGCTCAAACGGCCTCAGCTGGAGGCATTAAGGCAGCACATTAAATCCCCAAAATAACAACAGCGTTCTTTGATTGATGATGTGAAGGAGCTTGGATGTCAGGATTGACAAACAGCCGACAGCCCTGTGATATACCATAGAAACCATCGACTTTATCTAAGAAGAGAATGTAGAAAGTGTGAGATAACCCATTGGTTTGTAAACTGCTCCTTTGAAGCCTAGAGATTGGCATTTTGGCTGTTTTGCTCCAACTCTGCCACTTCTGCGAGGTCAAATTGGCATCTTTGTCATGTCGGATGACAACAACAGTAACTTGAGTTGCTTGATTTAGTGGTTCAAGTGAGTGATCCTATCCCTTGGGCCATAACTCTGTTTGCACTTATATTTAGCACTGAGCATTTGCGATCCAAATGCCCAAGATGATAGAGAAGGTAAGCTTCATTCTGTATTGAAGAAAACTTGAAACTTGTCAGAAACACCATATACTCACATGGAATGGAATTGAGTTTGTATTTTAACAGAGATGTATAGGTATTTTGTCATAGACTCCTATACAATCAGACGTCCTCTTGCAACCAGAGAAGTTGCCTTTTTTTGTGAATGTAAAAATCAACTGTATATAATTCGGTGACATATTTCAACAAATTGCAAATAAAACAGTAAATGCAACATGATTATATTGAAAATATCACATTCTTCAGCTTGTGTCCTCTAAATCTTCTCTGCCAGGTTATGAAATGTGTGCTTTTCTCTCTTTGCTTCCATGCCTACAGTGCGAGGAGAATACCAGCTTGGCAGACTGTTCGCGCTACCTGAAGCTGCCATTCTCCAAGGCAAACCTCCCGTCCAACAACCAGACTCTGAAAGGCACCAAGGAGTCTTTCTGGATCACCAGCTTCCTCTGCTCCACCAAGCTCACACAAAACGGTAAACTACACTCAGGGATTGACATTTTGGCCACTTGCCTGGTGAGGTGTTTTGGCTGCTATGCTCTAACTCTTGTCACATTTTAAATTGGAGTTAGCTTTTACAGGAGTTGGTCCTGTGCTTGGCAGCAAATGGGCAAAACAATTCTGGTGATCCATTTTCTAAGTGTGGTCTGAATTGCTTTGTCTTCTGTGATTAAGGCTTGAGAACAGGTTTTAAAAGAAGGTTTTATTCTAAATAGGAATTAAAAACTCCCAAAATTGAAACCTTTCGTATTAAGAACATGGTGGTGGTTGTTCACTTCAGCCTCTTGTGGCCAGGAGGAGTATTACAATAATACATTTTAGTGAAAAGTAATCCTGACCTAAACAGGAAACAAAACATTTTTTTTACTTAAATGAAAACTTAATAATCGTATAAAGATTACCCTGGCAAAACCCCATTTCACCTATTCATAGTCATAAACTATGATATGACTAATTAAAAATATCGTCAGAATTGTTTCCTCACTTGCCCCTCAGGGCTGCAGCATAAAATAATATTAAACAAACAAAAGGGAACAACTGCAACAACTGACAAGTTCTGTGCAGTTGAGAAAGTGATATTTCCATCCAAACTATCTGCATGGAGAGACGATGTGTGAATGCAGCGTGGTGGGAATAGCTTCCAGTTTGCAGTGCTCACTAATGAAGCTATAAATCCTTACTTTCAGAAAACAGCTCACAGAGTGGGAATTGTAGTCTTATTTTAGCAGAGCTAGCTCATTTGCCCTCATTTCTACTGTCATAAACAATAGCCAACAAGAACTATAAATTGATTAGATTCGACGTTGTCACTGTTGTATCAGGCAACAATATTTAAGACTTAACTTTAAAACATTGAATAATAAATCCTTTTTGAGTAGTAGATGGTAAAATATGTCAACTGAAAGGCTATAGGCACAATAATGCTGCAACAGGATTTTAATTTCCTAAATTGTTGATGAATTTATAATAGACTCATGGAAGATAGCATTACGAATCTACTTGACATATTGGTACAAAAACAAATGCAGCCGTGCACTCACTTGGCACACGCAGACACAAATTCACAGATAAAGTTGCAAAAAAGACACGCTTCAGGTTGAACTGAATCCAAAGAGACAGCTAAAAGACTTTCTTCTCCAGACTTATGTTTTATTCATGCGTATGTCTGGGGACCCTGGCTCAGGAAAATGACTTTTTATCTCCTTTATCCTGCCGCACTTGAAAATGTCATCATTTGTTTGGATTCGGTGGAGTTTGGGGGCTCTAATTGAAGGGTGTGGTGATGCTTTGTGATCGGAGGTGCACGTTGCTCTCATAATCCTGCCGCGTCTGTACAAACAAATATGAGATGTGTCTTGATCTCCTTTTGCTTGTCACATGTTGAGTTCTGTATCTCCTTCGTTTACGATTATATTTCTCTATATCTGCTTTTTTTGTTGTCTTTCTGCAGGAGATATGCTGGACCTGTTGAAGTGGAGAGCCCACCCTGAAAGGATCAACGACAGCCTCTCTAAGCTTAAGGAGATCGATGGCTCTGAGATTGTCAAAGTAGGCCTCAATGGGATTCTCTATCCTGGCATTTGTAGTATTGATTGTTTCTGATTTGACTCCTGTCCACATGTTTTTATTTAGGCTGAAGTTGAGAGTTTCAAAAACAAAAATAAAGTCTCGTTAATTCGATGATTAATTTCAGTTCCTTTTGTGCAGTTCCTGCAGGACACCCTGGACACTCTCTTTGGTATTCTGGATGAAAGCTCTCAGAGATATGGGCTCAAGGTGTTTGATTCACTTGTAAGTATGTTTTTCTAATGAATAATTTCCTGTTTTCTGCTCCCCTTCATATGTCAAGCACAATCTCACAGTGTTGGACACAGAAAACAGAAACACAAAGTTACTGACGGGGAGAAAGATCCACTGATGAAATGCTACAAAGCTCGCTGAACCAATCTCAAACTGGTCACGCTGCAGTGGGCTGATAGAGCGAGGCCTGTGATCGATCTCTCTCTCTCTGACTCTCTCCTTGTGTCTCTCGCTCTTTACATCAGTCTGACACTGACACATGAACACACTTTCTCGTCTCGGCGTGGTGTTATCAGTGATGAAAAGGTCCAGCGAGCTGGTGCAGCCATCAGGTTTCCGTTTTGTGGTTTTGAGATCAATCAGAGTCCGACATGTGGACTTATCTTTTGTGGTCAGACAGAGCCAGTGTGGCCTGAACACAGGGGAAACATGCAGCAGGTCCTGCAGCCACTGTGGAAATGGCTGCTGATACATTTGTACACGTTAATAATGGATTATCTTTTAAGAAACTTTTATTTCCTTGATTGATTTCCTCCTAATAGTAGTTTAAAAACAGTTGAAGCAGGTGTTGTTTTTAATTGCTGGGATAATTTTTGATCTGATCTAAATCTGATATGACAACCCTAATATACACGAGGTTTATATTTGAAAAAGTTGTGAAAACGTCATTTTGAGTATTTTACTTTTGTAGTTACAGTAAAAAGCTGGAACAAACTGATACTGATTATATATGACAGGGCTGTACATTGTATTTTAAGGGGTTAAAAAATTCAAGAGCACAAATACTAACTTTCTATGCTCAGAAATATTTTATTTTTAGATAAGAATATGCCCTCTATGTTTTTTCTTCCAGGTCCATATCATAAACCTGCTCCAAGACAGCAAATTCCAGCACTTCAAACCAGTCATGGACACCTACATCGAGAGCCACTTTGCCGGAGCTTTGTCCTACAGGTATGTGACGTTCCAGCCTCCACTTCGCCAGAATGGGCTGATCAAGGCTACCGCAGCACCTTGAGCGTCCAACAATGCAGCCTTACCCACATATTGTATTCTAATGACATGCTGCATCACATGGGCAGGCAGTGAGAAAGGCCAACCTGCGTCAGTGCTGAGAGGCTCTGCGCCGCCAGTCAGTCAGCAGCAGCGTGAACGGAATGATTATGGTGCCCCCTGGCTGACGAAATACGACATTGTGCGCCTTCTTAGACCTTCTCATTTCTTCTCCTATCTGCCACATGCATACACTCAGACACACACATATACACATTTTCAGAACCTGCTGTTCTCACCGGCTGTCTTCTTCACACTCTCTGTACCTGCAAAGATATCGTGCTGGTGCTGTCTTCATTTTTTATTTTCTTTTTTTTTAGTCGTTGCACGTACACACTCAGAATAGTGCTGCCACATCCATCTGCTTGAAACTCCCTCTACCTGTGATACTGTTTCATTCAAAGTGTCACGCCTTGATTAATTAAAACAGAATGGTCTTAAGTTATTAATAGGGACTGAGATGTCACCCGGGCCTGATTAAAATGAGAAAATCTTCTCATTGAGTAATCATTGTCTGCCTTCTTTATCAGCAGCTTACTGTTACACAAAGAGGATGCCTCTCTTGAAAAATCTGTCTCCATTTGCTGATTTTTATTCCAAACTCTAGTACATTATAAAGTGTAACAGACAGCAACATACTTTTATTGAATTTATTTGTCATCCTAATGTCATTACTCTCCATTTAAATCAGCCGTTTGTGCGACAAACTGGCAAATAAGCTGAATTTTTCCGAGGTTGATTTGTGTGCTGAAGGGTTTCATTTCAAAACACTGCATTGCCTCATTTTTATTTGCCAAACCCAGTGAGAGAAGCTATGTGCGATGTAGCTGGAGGTGATCGGTGATACCAAGTGTATGTGTGTGTGTGTTTTCTCGAGGGACCTGATCAAAGTGCTGAAGTGGTACGTGGACCGCATTGTTGACGCAGAACATCAGGACCACATACAGCAGGTGCTCAAGGTGAGGCGTTCGCTCCAGCACACACAGGACACACGCAGTCAGAGTGGTGGTTTTTAAAAGATACACAATCACGCATATATGCACACATTTAACAATTACACCGTCAACACAGATGCTTTCAGAAACACAAACAAACAAACTCCCTCATGCTGCCACTCCTCCTAATTTATCCCCCACATCAGCAGTGAATACAGCACGCCACCATTCATTACTCCCCTCCTCAATCTATTACGCTGCATGCAATTTTAATCAGCAGAAATGCAGTGCCTCTGGTGCTGGGAATCCACATCACATTATTCTAATGACTCATGCAGATGCGGTGTCAAGGAAGCACATTGCGGCTCCTGTACTGTGGTTTCCCATTTATCATTCACACAATGCAGTCTGCACCTGAAATAAATGTTACTCTGTCATGTAGTAAATAATAAATGAGAGCTACAACGCACGTGTGTTTGCAGGGTTTACTCCTATACTGTGGGTGGTCTATAGAAAAGCATTACGTTTTTTTTAGAGCACCTCCTTCAGACAGGAGCAAAAATGTCAATCAGGTCATCTTTTAAAACCTTGGTTATCATTTTTAGTTTTCTGTCCTTTATTGCAGGAGTGCATGAGTTAAAATAAGTTTACATTTATTTTATTATTTTGATGCCTATACACACCCTCAAATGTTAATGTTTATTAAGTGAAAGAAAAAAAGAATGACAATATAAGTACAGATAACAGTAAAAGGAAAATAAATTTTTTTGATTAAAATAAAACTAAAAGTTAAAGAAAAAATATAGAATTATTTATAATAGAAAAGTTAAGTTTCAAAAGCATGTAATCGTAATAAGTGAAAAAACTGTAAAAGAAAAAATATTATAACTAGAATGAAAGAACAAATAAAAGTTAAATGATATGTTGTAATTAAAGTCACCATAACAGTAAAGAAAAATATATGATTATAAAAAAATTTCTTATAAGTGACATTAAAAAAATATTAAAAGTAAAGTAAATACAGGAAATTAAAAAAGAAAGTAATGGAAGCTAGTTTGTTTTTTCAAAAATAATGTAACTTTCAAACAAAGCAAATAATTGACATTTTGGCCTTATAATTAACAAGTGCACAGCATGTTTTAATTCAGCAGCAGCAAGATGAAATTTCACATCTCTATATCACCATTTCTGCGAGAAGGAAAGTCCAAATGGGAAATAAATGACGTCTGTTATTTCTTCCCTCCAGGCCAGCGAGTACATCTTCAAGTACATTATCCAGTCTCGCCGACTCTTCTCATTGGCCACCGGAGGCCAGAACGAGGAGGAGTTCCGAGTCTGCATCCACGAGCTCTTCATGTCCATCCGCTTCTTCCTCTCCCAGGAAAACAAAAGCACCAGTCCGGTCGCACAAACACAGGTAGCTATACATTTGCGTGCTCAGAAATCTCTCACGTCCATCGACATGTTTCAAACCCTCTCACAAGGGTGCATCTCTGTGCCTGTCGGTACTTGTGTACCACATTATGTTTACTTTCTCGGGGACTCCTGGTAATGCAGTTGTGATAGGTGAGAAATTGTCTGTAATTGAATTTCACGCTGCCAGAGGGCCTGGAGTCGGAATAGAAATTTCTGTGGCAGCTTTTCCATTTCCGCTGGGAGGTCTTCACAGCAGGGCAGCCGCCTTCGCTGATTCCGAACAAGCAAACCAAAACAAACAAGCTAAAGACGGCAAAGATAATCCTAATTACACAGCAGAAACAGATGCCTGTGTGGCTTTGTGTGAGTTTGTGCACACTTGTAGGGATACACAGTACCTGCATCTGTGCCTCAACACAACCTGTGATCTGCTTCTGCTCTCCCACTCTTATTTATCCTGTTGTTGTTTTCCCACTTACCTCGTTTCCAATCAATTACTTTTAGTCATTTAGCCTTTTAATCAATTAAATCCCAGCACTTAGCACTCAAACCAAACCTTTGTGTGAAGTGTTTTCCCCCTCAGTGTCCAGAATAAGCTTACTTACTTTGTTTTAAATTATTCCATCAGGTTTTCTTTACAAAGTCAATTTGAACAATTGTTACAACAATATACCCAGGAGACTGACGGTCTGTTTTTCTAACCACTCAGTCACTTTGTAATTATTTCACCTCACTTTGGGGGCCACAAGACTGAGTTTACTTTAGATATTCCACTTGTGCCCTCTCCATGCCATCTGTAAAGCTCCACTTCATCCCTCTGCTGACTTCTGATCCCGACTAATTTGTATTCTCAACACAACAGTAGCTGTGGGGAGTTGAAGACCAGGCTAATGCTAATCCATGTTAATCTCTAACATGTGGGCACGCACACAAACCAGCCAAACACACATTTACACAATATTAAGCACCTGCAAGCCGATGTGTGATGTAGTTTTCATGACAAAATGATCCAAAATCCACTTTTTTTAACAGCTGTTCCATCAGAACTATGTTTCCAGAATTTTCCTAGGATATTGTTTAATTTGTGAATGAATTATCTTTAAGAGTTTCTGCACAGATGGATTTTGCCTCAGGGAACGTTTCATATAGGGAACAAGTTGCTCCTCTAAACAATTAACACAGGATTTCTCACACCTGCTGGCCTGTGACCCAGTTTTTATGCTCCAGTTACGTCATGCGCAGAGTAATTAAACAGATAAAATTGTTTAATTAGAACATATTAAAGTATACATGCTTTTTGAAAAATAAATTAGGAGTTATGTATATTATTCTATAGTGTTTCCTGTTTGAGTATCGAGCTTGTTAAGGGAGAGAAACCCTCTGAATTAGCCATGAAGGGTTGCTCAATTCAGTAATAAATGGAAGTGTCATGTCTTTTTAATTTTCATTTTAACAGTGGATTTTCAGGAACCTCAAAAGGTTTATCAAATTGAATCTAAATAAATGCTTGTAAAATGTAGTTAATAAATATATAATAAAAGCATTAAATATCAATAAATAAAAAGTAAATCAAATTATTTTTAAAATATATATATAAAATGAGATAAGCAATATAGAATGTCCGCATTTCCGCAAACTGCTAAACATGTAACATGAATATTTAATATTTGATTCACAGCATACCTGCACTATGCAATAGAACAACGTTTTTTGTGATTATCATGTTGTCCTGTCATACTTTTGTCTGACTACACCTCTGTGACAGTGAAACAAAGAGGTGAAAAATGACTTTTTTCTCCTGCAAGAATAAAGGAAAGGTAAACAAAAGGGAATAAAGGGAAACAGTGACTCACCTCTCTAGATTTTTGTAATCTTCATTTTCCAATCCTGCAGTGAGAATTTGACAGTACTTCACAGGATGAAAAAGCATCAGACAGTGAACTACACACAAGCGACGGACAACAATCCCACTGCAGTAGCCATTCAATTGATTCCACATAATCCCCGACAGGTCCCACCACATCCTGTACAGCCAGTGATTCTTAGCACAACAGGCAATGCTTGCCATTGTTTTCCACACAAAGCGCTCTGTTTGAATGCAAAGATTTTTTTATGTTATTGTAAAGCTCTCTAATACAATAAGTCTCTTGCTGTTTAACTATTGACTTCTATTAAAACTAAGTACTGCACAAAACACTTTAAGGCAGCCGATGCTACATTTAACATTCAGAAACTGACAATGGGAAACAAAAACAAGGGTCAAACGTAATTACAGTTGACCTTGGTAGCATCCTGTCATTTAGAAATGTTGCCGTGCCCTACAGCATACCCTGCTTTATTGCTATTTTACTCTAAATGGGACCATATTTTATTCATAAACATCATGCTGAGTTGAAGAAAACTTGAAAAAAGAGACAGAGACCAAAAACTCAGGAGTCATGGAGTCACCCCCTGCTGGCCATTGAAAAGAATGCAAGTTTAGAGTACTTTCCTTCTTATATATAGTTTATGTAACAAGCACTATAACAAAAGCATGGATATTTATATTGAAATGCTCATTTCAGTGTAATATGCAGTTTGAATGCTGTTAATTTTTGACAACTGATTCCAGTCTTTGAGAAACAACTCTGTGTAGCCTCCAAATGCTTGACGACTGCTGGGTTCTGTTCAGGCGGTGTTCCTGCGGACGTTTCCAGCAGTTTATGGCGAGCTGTTGAAGATCTTCACAGTGCGGGAGGTGGCCGGCTTCGTCAGGGAGACGCTCGGCAGCCTCCCCACCGCCGCCCACGCTGACTGCCTGGAGGCTGTCAAACTGCAGTGCATCGCCAAGACGGTGGAAAGCCAGCTTTACATTAACCCAGGTAAAGACTCGCTCACACAAACAGATGCACAGCTTGATATGCATACATAATTACAGCTTGAGAACACGATGAAACCAAACGCAGAAAGATTTGTCAGCAAATAGCACCAATACAGAAGCGCCTCGCATACAGATTATAAATGACAAAAAATAAACAGCACAGAGGGAAACAAACAGAGATGAACAGATTCAGCTGTAAACTGCAAACAATTATCAGTGATACTTTGTGCTGGGCTGCATCAGGTACACAAAGACTATTAGTCCATATTATAGTGATTGGTTGTGCACTCCTGCAGTGCAGTCATTTGGGAACACACCCTGGCTAATTGCTACCCTACAGTGCACTCAACACCATGTCATTTAATTGTTCTTAATAAACCTGTACCTGAGGAAAACTACTGCCAACATGCTCCCAAAGGCTAAATGTGGCAAGAAAAACATCCCTCATGTAAATAACATCGGTGTTACACAAAAAATTACATTTAATCATATTAAAGAAACTTTGTGCAGAACAAGAACTAATACAGCCACAGAGGATCAGTGCGTTTTCCACGTTGCTCTCCAGTGTGTTCACTCCTTGTGTGTTTGTGTGTTGCAGAGTCCCGGTGCATCCTGCTGCCGGTGGTCCTCCGTGTCCTCCAGGCACACATGCAGGAGCAGAGAGACCTGGTCATGTGTGCTCGCATCCTCACCAGCATGCTGTCCCTTATAAAGAAGGAGGAGAATGGCACTGCAGTGAGTAAACACTAATCCTTACAGGAACAGTTTGACTTTGTGGGAAATTTGCTTATTTGTTTTCCTGCTGAGAATCAGATGAGATGATTGATTTCACTCTAGTGTTTGTACAGTAGATATGAAGCTACAGCTAAGAGCTTAGCTAAGTACTAAGAAAGGAAACAGGGAAATGGCGAGGTGGCTCTCTTAGGTGGAAATATCCCAAATCCTTCTATGTTTAAGATAAAGTTATAAAATTATCCAATATAATCAAGTCCAAGGTGAACTCTTTTTTTGTATATAAAACAGGAAAATAGAAAGAAAGCTTCATATTTCTGAAAACTGCATTGTCCCCCCATTTTGCATGAGAAACAACTTTAATGATAAAATTATATTTTTTCTTGTTTTCCGCATGCTTTCTCCTCTATCCGTCCTGTCAAATAAGGCATAAAAAGCCAAAAAATCTGATTTTCTGATCTGAAAATTGTTTTAATTGTATAATCATTTAGTTGACGAATGTAACTCTCTCAAATGCCTCAGCTAACCAACTGTTAGTTGTAGCTTTATTTTAGGCATAGTCATGCATCAATCTTCCCATCTGAGCAAGAAATCAATGAAGTGTATTTCCTGAAATGTGAATGGTGCCTTTAAGCTGTCCTGCCCCTCAACGGCAGTTGCATAAATTCAACTTCAACAAATCGGCATTCGTTGAATAAAACTACTTTACAAGTAAATGGGGTTGTTTCGCCCCAGGAGCAGCTTGCAGCTTTCTCAAAAACCACTTATCCGAACAGCTTTTGACACTGAACCTCCTTATACCCTGAGCAATAAACCTGCAATGACACAGCTGCATCCCTGAGCAATGCTAGAGCCATTTGCTAAAAAGTTACCTATATGGGACCAGACTATATCCTGAAGCGTTCATTACGAAAGCTACATGACTTTGCTATTATGTAACATCTCCTGGTTCTCTTTTTTCATCTGCATTGGAGAGTGTGCTGTATCCTGTTCGCTGATGTAACAGTTAATAGTTGTCCCTTCTCAATACAATACACAGTTTCTACATAACGCACTGCTAATGAATATGTCTCAACAGCTCGCATTAGAGCCGCACATCCATTTGTGGTCCTCAGCTGTTCACCCGCCAAATGGGAAGTCGATTGGATGAACGGTCGTGGGAAAACCAAAGGACAAACAGACAAAGACTTGTTTCAGTTTAGTTAATTGAACTGCTTAATACCTAGATGTTTTCCTATACCATTACAATGATTTCCTTTTGCTATTCTTCATGACTGAACTGGTTAATTACCACCATAATAACAGGAAAATAACTTTAAAGGAAGTCAAAGCCAGAGAAATTAGTCTTGCTGCAATTTCCTCGCCAATGCATTGCAAGAGCAGATTGCTTTGTTGTGTATATGGTCAATTAGTCTTTGCAACAAGGACATTGGAAACCGTGCAGCTCAGTAATGAGACCCATCAATTTAGCAGTGGGCATTGCAGAAATGGCAGTCACTTGGAGCTGCGTGTGTGTTTGTCAGATTTGTGTGTGTGTGTGTGTGTGTGTGTGTAACAGCCTGGGTTGCCTGACTCGCACTGGCTCCTGCCAGAGGGGCAGCTAGTGGTAAAGGCGCCCAGTAGGACACGCACACACGCAGACAATACACACACACATAGACACACACAAGCAGACTGGCACCACATCTAAAGGGAAGTGACAGCAGTGGCAGCCAATGTGCCAGTCTGAAGCTCCTTCTCATTATCGCTCTGTCCAAGACCTGTCTGTCTTGTCAGGGGTAGAGACTAGAGGGAGATGCACACACACGCACACACACACACACACACACACTTGGGTTTATCCTGCACTCGCATTGAGTTGCTTTTAATCTTTAACCATCTCTCTCTCCTTTATATTCCATCTTCTTTTATTCTTTTCCTCTTCCTTTCTCTGTGAATTTTCAAAATGTAGCTCTTAGCCTTGAAACTTCTTATTAGTCCCCAAACTTCCTGGTTCAAGACTCATTAAAACAGCGATGAAAGGAAGATTATAAGGTACTGAGCGACTACTCCGGCTCCTAGGCAGAATCACGTCAGGTGTCGCTCACGGTTCAAGGTTGTGCTGGCAGGAAAAACCCAAGTTGAATGCAAATCAGTCAAGATAACCAGGGAACATTCATGAAACTTTTAGACACATAAAGGAGATGAAACGGATCACCCTGACAGTTTAGAGTCCCTTTTTGGCTTAAAGGATGATCTTTCTTTTCTTGTGTTTGTTAATAAAGGGGAGGTAAAGTGTTCCTGTTGGCTGTTATTCATGTTCAAGTGTTTTGTCCTCTGTGTAGGAGCCGGTGGTCTCAGAAGAGGTGGAGCTAATTGTAGAAAGCCTGCTGGGAGTCTTACTGAGAACCATCCTGGAAATTAGCAACCGGCCTCAGCCTGCCGGACCTGCCATGAGACTACAGTTCCAGGATGTCACTGTACGTGAGTTTTAACATGTCTGGTTTAATGTGTGTGTGTTTAATACGTACTTGAAATTGTTTTGGGACTTAACAAAACGTGCAGGAGTAATTATAGATCCGAAATTGAGTTGCGGCTATGGTGAATCTAATTCTGTTAACATTATTAACATTAATGGTGATAATTAAGATTTATCATACAATACGGCGCAGATGGGGGGTTGGGGGTGGTGTGTGTGTGCGTGGGGGTGTGTGTGTGTGTGTGTGTGTGTGTGTTATAAATGCAAAGGTCAAATATTAAAGCTTCTTAATGACATCGGAGAAGCAACAAACAATCACATGAAGTGTTTTGGCTGCAAAAAGAACAAGTTCAGAAATGTATCGGTTTGTTTTTTCTGCACTGATCTATATAAACTGCAGATGATTAGCTTGTTTTAAGATGTGTTGCATATATCTACTTGTCACACAGAACTGTGTCATATTTAAATCAAACTTTTATACAGTAAAGGTTCTGCCAGCATAAAGACATTTTAGTGACGATAACATCAGGTGATGAAGGAGGATTATACAGCCTCATAAACAAACCTGAAAATGACGATACGCGCTGTCATTTTATAGATCTGTTACTGCTGAAAGCCTCATGTCAATACAACATCCGTGAAATTTGTCTTCACCATATGATTTTATGATTATTTTCCTCATTTAATCCTACCTAAACGAAAGCTTCATGTGCAACATTGTGTTGAAATGAAAAAAAGTGGGTCAAGACGTAAACACTGTAAGGAATTTATGGGAACATTATCATGAACAACACTCAGTGGGAAGTGATAGCAAGTTTATTGTTATCATAAAACCTATACACAAAATGTATGAAAAGACAGACTTTAACTATTTAGAAGAAATTAAGACAAGAGTTTCTCCTTTTCTATCACAAACACTTCAGAAACACATTTACAATTTTGCATATAAACAAATATTTGCTGGACATTTGGACACATCATGCAAGAAATCTTCTAAATATAAAAAAAATATATAATTTACAATCCATCACCATTAATTAAACAGCTTATTGAACACCTCATGACACACAAGAAAAGAATCACACATAGAAGCAGCCGTGCTGTGGAAGGCATCCAGTTACATATGTGGTCCAACCCTGAGCGACAAAGTGCTGCTACCCAAGCTTTGACCTTTATGTTAGTGCAGAGTGAAAGCAAAAGTAATGCTACAAGATTGTCCTGGCCAACATTCTCATCTGCCTTCCAGCAAGCAGCCATAAAAACCTCCATAAAACTGTGTGTTGCTTAAAGATAAGGGTTGGCAGATGGAGGGAAGATGACTGGGGGCCGTTGTAGCAGGCGCTCGCCTTCAGCCTTTGTGCAGCCGTCGCTGCTGGGACAAGCAGAAACATCCATCAGTTCACACGAGTAAAAAAAAAAAGAAAAAAAGTAGTTACTTTCAGCGATTAAATCCCTTTTTTTGATCACACATTGACCTGCCTTTTCAATCACTTTAAGAAAACACAGTTGTGAAGATTTAAATATAGGACTTCAGAAAAGCACTCACCTTCCCGTGTTTCCTGCCGCCCTTTCCTTTCCCTTTGTCATTTATCTTCTTCATCAGTTCCCCCACCCATGCCTCTCTGGGGTCCGTGCAAAACTCACGCCCCCTCCTCATGGTGAAGCTAGAGCACGATGGATGCAAATGGATGTTAATTTTTTTTAGAGAAACAAACCTCTCTTTAAGATTCCTTCCTCTGTTTTTTAAGTGGGCGTTCTCATGATCATTGCATGTGCACCTACATGACAGCAGGGATGTTGCAGCCTCCATCAGGCACCTGCCACCTGTACTCCACCGCGTGTCTTTGAGTGTTTCGGCCCAGTTGTTTCACATATTTCAAACAGCAGTCGTCATAGGTCGCTGAGGGGGAATCAAGCACAGTGAAGTTAGATATCCAGTGTAATGTCATTTATACAACATTATTTGTGCAGCACAGCCAGATTACATCAATCAAAAGGTAATTGACACAATGCTAAAGGTCCTGGACGAGGCAATAACAGCGGGGCCACAGCTGCCCACGCAGATACCGAGGCCATAAAGCCGCCTCATTGACCCTTGCTTTATCTTTGCTCTGTATTACATGTGACAGCGATGCCAGATACCAGCTGCTCTTTTACTGTGACTTACTTTGTGCCAGTGCGAGGCAGAGACCGGACAGGACCAGCAGGAAGAACATGGTGTTGAGCCGCATGGTGCAGTCTGTAGCTCTGAAAGAAGCCAGGTGGATGCAAAGAATTACAATGTTTACCTGCAATCAGTCTTATCACCGTTAAACCTCCACTCCTCCCACACCTTCACGGCACACGTTTCAAGCCTTGAACCTTGAGCAAATATTTCATATCGACTGTCTTTGTGTATATGTGTAATAAATATATGTCTAACAACTTCAATCTTTTTAACTCTAAAAGTCTCTGTTGTTTAATTAGATTCTTTTACATTACAAGACACGTTCAAAACAGCAAGCACAGCTCTAAAACATCCACACATATGTTTTTCATGGCTTTTTAATGTTGTTGCCTCTTTTTGAAAGAAACTAAATGCAAAAATAAACTATGCAAAAATACATCATGTGTTCACTGAGTCCCAGCTCAGTGTGAGGCATAATATTTAAATTCCCAACATAAAACCTTCTAAAAAAAAAAGTTACCCATTGGCTAAATCTGACACATTTAAGGCAATTTCAGTTTCAAGTAAAGTCGAGTAAATGAACACTGCTACAAATTGTTTAAATCTTTTACAATCTTATCTAATAGACTGTCTATGCCCACCATCATTAGGAAACAACAACTTGAAACAAAGTGCAGTGTCTCTTTTTATTTTAGGATTACATGTTACTCACCTCTTAAGCTCCAGATGTTTATCGTTGTTCTCTTCTTGTGTCTGTTCAGGCGAGGCTCGGCTGTCTTTATAGAGGAGTCGGGGGCACTCTGCCAGAACACTCACCTTTGTACTCCACTCGTATTTCGTTTTTTTTTCCCTTTTTGAACCAGCATTGATGGATTTCGTTTCTTTTTTCATTTGTTAAGAAATAGCTGATCCTTCCTTAAGAGCTCATGATAGAAACATGAATAATTTTGAATTGAAATATTACTCTCAACACGTGGCTCCCAACAAATCTAGTGGTTTTAAGGGAAAATAAATGATACTTGGCTTTTAATTACAACAAGCACGGATACAGTTGGGACTTTTTATGCTTTCTCATTTTTGTACACTGACATATCTCTTAAATTCTCAAGAAGTTGGACTTGATGCGTCATGTGGAGTTGAATGTCATTTATCTTTTAAATGACGTTCGTACATTTTTCTTTCTTATTTTACATGTATATTGAGAAACACGAAACAGGTTCGCTCACAGAATCAAGTCCCATGTTGCCTGGAGTTGTTGTAATTGGAGTCTGGCCTGTTAAACTTTTAAAGGGTTTATCATCCCCTCACACTGACTGAGAAATATTGAGAAATACTTTATCTTCTACAATTGCTGTTGAATGAAGGTGTTTATTACCATTATTCTTACATAACGTGTTCCCGACTCCCATCCAAAACCTTCTTCAGAGTAAATCCTTGCACTTAAGGATGACATTTAACACAAAGAATGGGATAACAGACTTAGACAATTTAATTTTAGTGCACAAATGCAATTGTTGAAGCTTATCCAGTGCAAATCCTTGGTGTAATACAGTTTTAAGTATGTTAATATAAACAGCAGGTCAAATAGTTGCATCTTCTTTCCCAGTTGATAAGTTTTCATGTCAATGGAAGGACACATTTAAACCAGTGTGAAGTTTAATATTGTTAAATTGTATTCATTTTTTCTTAAACTTGGTATTAACCAAAGGTACATCTGTTATCTCTGTCAGTATAACAATAATAACAATAAAACATACACATACACTATACATTTTATGCACATGTATTTGGATTAATATGCATTTTCACCACAACAAAATCTGCATATGCATTTCAATCAATAGTAAAGTTTAAATGCACAATATAATATATTACATATAATACAAAAAAAAAACGACAAATATGTAATACAACATAACATATAGGTGCAATTAATATGTTTGCTATGTAAACTGGGAAAGTAGCATAATTGATGTCTTTCAATTGAACATTTAAGGAGTCAGCAAAGCCGAGAGCAAGAAATCTGTGAGTGATTTTTAATTTTGATGTATTATGATTTGTATTATTTGTTTTTAGACTTAGCTTACTGTTGCCTATTAAAATTAATTATATTTTACTTTATAATATCACTTTTTTTGTTTTTAGGACTAACTAGATTCATTCTCATTTTATACTATATATTTATTTTTTGTCTTCATTCACATCATTCACTATTCTCCTAGAGTAATTCTCTTGAATTGGTTTAATTTGGTTATTCATTTAGATATTGTGTTGTCAGACATAAATAGACAATGTTACATTAAGATAAATTCCATTCACTGTCTATTGTGAACTTTTCAAAAGTGAAAACATAAATACAGCATATTATCTGGAGTCGTACACTGTGGTACTGGATGCAAAGTATGAAGTGTTGCTGTTGCTCATTTACCTTTAATTGTGTCTGGAAGTCCCCAACAGATGGAGCACTGTAAGTTTTATCAGGCTATAAAAGTTTTTTTTTATCTCAGGATCAATAAAGGTACTGAGCTAAGCTACTGAGCTGACGGCTGAGTACCTGAAAGTCCTGATTTGACCTTGAAGCTTCCGGTAAAACGGAAGTATCAAGTCATGCGTCACTGAATTTATCATTAATAAAGTCATTAAGGTATGAAAAATTACTTAATAACTCTATGTGTCAACTTTATAGGCCTGAATTCGTATTTTCCTGATCATTTGAAGAGTAATTTGAGCAATGAGTGAAAAAAAGCTAAAAGAAAGTTTAAGTTGCTTTTGCGGAAACAAACCATTTTTACCGCAAAACCTGTTGACTCACTCGGCTATGCTTGTCAGGATTCTCAGGAAAGCTTGTCTGATGTCTTAACATCCCTAAAGTTTAAAGAATCAGACATGAGATAGCCTTCCTTTAGTCATATTGTGACCAGACAGATAGGAGTCTTTGCATTAAAAACACTTGTCAGCATTGCCATATCGCGTATCCGCCCAAAGCCTTCCCTGCACGCTGAAAACAGGCTGCAGTGTTTGTTTCACAGGGATTTTTGTTGAACTCTTTCTGACAGATATTAATGAGCCCTGAGTGCCTGAGTGGTCATCGGATAGCACTGTTCACTGTTTATACTTACTCACATCCAAACGCCAGCTAAAGCCCAATGAAGCGTTTTCATTTCCTTTGCCTGCAGGGCTCTGGTGCTCGCTCGAGCTGTTTACCACACTTCTACTGCAGAGGACACGAATGTGCACTGGGAGAATTTCCGTTTTCATCCCAGCTACCACCCAGGCATTAAAGGAGCACATAAAATATTGGTTTGCTGTAATTTATTGACTAATTGCCTCAGTCTTTTTGTGCAATTCTAGTCTTGCTCCCTGCTAGGAGTTCGATAACGGTCCAAAACGAATGCTATCTGAATGTGTGTTGGCAAAACAATCTGCAACTTCAACAAGAGAAAGAAAAAAACATATTTGGCTTTGGTTATCTCTATTCCTGGTTGTGACTGCATATTCGAAATATCCTGATGGATTAATGGCTTTGAATATTTGTCAGAAGATGATGGTCCACTGCCAAAGACACTTGGACTCAGGCCGTGAGATGATACACTGTGTTGTCTTCAGCATTCCTTTCAGATAATACGATATGTTTTTTCTGTCTCTTCACATGCATGCATATGAAAGAGGACATGTTCAAGAAGCCATTTATCAGTGTGTGAGAAACTTTACTTTGGCACACAGTACAAAAAAACTACAACAGAGACGAGGACAGAGCTGTCTCAAACAGACGGAATAATGATACTGAACATTTACTTCTATTGCAACCATCCATAGTAAACGGCTTGTGCATGGAACAGAAAAACGACAGCAAACATGGATGGAAAACAATAAAAAAGTTTGTGGGCTACGTGTTTCAGGAAAAGTTAATATCAGTAAATAATCCTGCACATAAACATATTATCCACCAACAGCTTGAAGTAAGCTCGTCGTTAGTGTTACTCTGGAACCAGTTTTCCTGCTGATTCTTTGGCTGTTGAAATGTGATGAACAG
>JAOWBC010000904.1:13047294-13059886 GCA_028566105.1 Hypoplectrus providencianus | reverse complement strand
ATCCAGCACCAGGCCCAGCACAGCGACACAACCAGGTTGTGTTGGTTGAAAAGAGGTTCACTCTGTTGGTCAGTCAGTCACACACACACCTGTGTGTAGGGCTGACCTTGGCCGTCAGCCATTAAGCATTTATGATATAAAATTTTAAACTAATTCCACTTGTGTCTTTTTCATGGGGGGAGAAAACTCAACTCAGTGCAAGATTAACAAAGTTAATAAACACAATCTATGTCCAGTCCTGACATTTAGTGCCAGTGCAGATGGTAGTGTTCCCTTTGTAGCAAAGAGCTTGGGGGGTTGATAGTATTAATATGTAAAATTTGAATTCCTGTCCCTTTAAAGACCTGCAGTTTGACCTTAACTGTGTTGTTAATCCAACCTCAACTCATAATACCATGCACAGACAGACGTACAACAAGAACAAGCCACACTGATTTACAAAGTCAAAGGAGAAAGCTGAGTTGGTGACACACCCTCACACAAACCAATTACAAACATCACAAATCAGCCCTGAAATGAAGCCCTGGGGACAAGAGGTTGCCTTAGGAACAGCTGGAGAGGAGATGTCCTGGTAGAAATGCTTCAGGGTGGATTCACCTGGAAAGATCACGAAAGAACCATCAATGCCTGGACATAAAGAAACACAATGTAGGGTTTGCACAAAGGTCCAATGTTAAAATTTAGGCTTCTGCAGTTTTGTTCACCATGTAAAAATCCTGCAGGTAAGTATTTAAAAAACTGACAATTCTTTGGGCTGTTCCCCTGCTCCTTTATCAGTGCAGTTTACATGGTAGCATTCTTATTTTATTGTAATTTATTCACCACTCGGCTGTTTTTAGCTCTACCCAGAAGCTGTGTTCTGCAGATGACACGGCTCAGAAGATAAGATCAAACATGAGATGGTTTTTGGTTTTGTGAAAGAATGTTTGCACCATATTTACCCTTGTTTTCCGGTGAAATTCCCCTGGGTTTTATCTGAAGGTATAAGTTACAATTGTCTTGGGGGTAAAAAAAAAAAAAAAAAAGGTTCTGTTGGTTGTCGGTTATGTAACAAAGCGAGTGTGAGGTGGTCGTACTGTACTTCAAAGCAGCACGTGTGGTTATACACAGATCAGAGCCGGTTTGGATATCTGCTGCATTGGCTGGTAACACAGACAATCTGGGCCAGGCACAACAAAAATGCACAAACATTTAGCTGGAGTATAATTACAATTTAGTTAGAGTTAAGCTCCCTGGCCTGCAACCAATAAAAATGTTGACTGGCTGATTTGCAGTGGACATTGGACAACGGCTTCGCCGATGGATAAGAGGAGAAATGAAACTGTTATGGCTCGGAGCACAAGCCAAGCTCCCCTGACAGATGAGGGCTTTAGTGGCACACAGCATAAACACATGCAGTGGCTTGTTTGAGTTGTGCCTGAAGGAAAATCTGAAGTATGATTCTTGCGGAAAACTTTTGGTCGGCATTGTGCAATGCAAAGTCTTATGAAATGTGTTCTATTCACTGTTCCTCAACCATAATTGAACTAACAATGCAAACAACTGGTGTATGTTTATTTGCCCAGTATTTTCTGCCTGACTCGCTTTTCTTCATCTGGCACCTTGTCACTTTCTAATGAAAACATTTCTCATCTGTTGGTTCAGAAGCTGATGCTTTGACCACTTTTACGACGGATGGGAATATTGTTTATGTGAGAATGACATATAAATGTGGCTTTTTCCTCAATTAAGGGCCGCTACAGTTGTAATTATTGTATATTATTATTCATTATTCAGGTGATTATTTGTGATGGTTATTTGTCCTGCTATCTCCAGGTAAAGAACAAATAATTTTCTCATGATAACAGAAGTTGATTTGGAAGGTTTTAGGGAGAGAAAGACAAAGGGAATATGGCATGAATATAGATTTATATAACTGTACATGTCTGTAAATGTGAGTATGTCACCATTGTTAACAATATATGAAAATCAAATCAGCTATGACTTACTGACCTCCTTAAAATAAACTCAGTCTTACATTTCTGGAGGAAAATTACTTGAAAATACATTCTTATTAATGCTTCACAATCAAAATTTGTCATGCTATGTTACATTACGATATTTAATTCAATGTTATTTTATTTTATATGTTCTGTAAATAAATATTATTTCATGCTATGTTATCTATTATGTTTAGTTATGTAATGTTATGCCATTATAAATGATTATAATTTGTTATGATTCAGAATATGAATAATGCATAATATAAATCATTGTGGTAGTTGTCTGTATAAAAGAGGTTTTCTTACAGTTTATGTTGTTGCCCTCTGGTGGCAGATCAGGTGAACTGCTTTGGCTTTAACTTGAAGAATGACACATACAAAGCAGCAGATCCTTTCAGTCTGTCCACAAGCTGTAAAAACATGAATATAAAAACTATAAAAACAAAAATCCCCAGCAATAATGTAGGCATCAAGGCATTCCTAGTATCTTAGCATATGACTCTCGTGGGTTTGATCTGTGGCTTTTCTGCACACAAAGTGTTCATGTCTCATTTACAGCACAGTGAATGTAGCCCTCCAATAAAAGAAGAGAGCCAGCTGGAGAAAACAATGCTCATTAATTTTCATTTCTTTCTTTTTCTTTTTTCTGCAATTATTTTATGATGTAGGAAATGTATTCAACATGTTTGTTAAACCTCAATGATTCTCACCATGTGTTTGGAAGGGAACACTGCTATTCTCAACTAGCTTTGTTTAATTAAGTCTTGTTTACTAAAATTACTCATTCCCAACATTACTGCAGAGCTGGAGACATTTTTCTTTAGAGTTCCTTTCATTCATCTCCATAATAAACAGACACAGTAATCACCATGTCTGTTTTTCTGACAGTTACATTCAAGCCCGTGAACTTTCACCGTTAGCTGCACTGCGCCACCGTGTGTTTAAATGTAAACATGATGAGACACAATAAAATGTGAACTATGTCTTGTTTGTTTACCTTCACATTATTGGCTCTCATTGTAAATACCACCACCACCTGTACAATAACACTCAAGAAGGCAACAGAGCTACAGCTGCACCTGGAAAAAGGTAAATAAACAAGGGATGTGTCAAGAAAAATGTGGTTATGAACTCGATGTCCAAGACTAGAATAATCCTCAATGTGGGAAGGGTTTAAGCAGAAACCGCTGTGAGAACCATTTCTTTTCCAGTGCTTTCTTTTATGCAGTGAATCTTTTACTTTATGACTTATCTATGACTCACCTTTATTGACTCACCCACCCCCCTGGAACATCTGACTTGGTGGATTTATTTTTTATTTTTTGTCTTTTTTTTTTCTTTGGCGGTTTTTCCAGGAACTTCTCTTAAGTTTACATTGTTGGTGGACATATTTTGCCTTATTATTTAGTTTTTATTCTGTATTTTCTTGTGCAGAATGTACATGTTCTAGATCAGCAAAATAAAACAAAAAAAAATCTCTGTTATTGTGTATGAGGGAGAGAGAGAGGGGGTACAAATAAAGGAGTAAAGGTATAAAAATGGAAAAAAATGAAACAAATATGGGCATACTCTATATCAGATGTTACATTTAAATGTGCAATTATTGTATTTTCAATATTATTTATGTAATATCTGTGCTTTAACGCATCAAATTGGTTTAATAATGGCATATAATTAATTATAAGTATATTTCCACACGGGGAAGGCCTACTATAATTTGATTTCAAGAAACACAATAGTTGACATACAGGCCAACTTATTTGTAATAATTTGTCCTTCCCTGAATGATATACTTTGATTCTGGTATATCTCTACATGGCACCATATTAAAAATGTGCAGCATTTCTTCCTCCTGGTAATTTGTTTTACCCCTGATGGCCTTGGCTTTTAATTTTTTATTTTATTTGAAAACATCAGTCAATTGGATAACAATGATGATGACATCTGTTTGCATCACAACTCTCTATCAACAAACTCCATCCAATTGGCATTATTAGAGGACACAGCACCAGGTTTTCCGTTAGAAATACTCTTTACATGGTCAAAACTCACTCATATATTACTAGTTTCTATTCCAGGCAGTGTAACCTTTATTTGTTGGCACTTTTATCAGTGTTATTAGAACATGGTAGACTACTTTTCTATACAGGCCTGAGGATTAGCTCAAACATAGGGTCAAACTTTCCAAGTTTAAGTTCTTAAGGACTGATTGAAACGTGCTTCATTCACAACATAAACACAGTGAAAGTCATGGACAAACAGTATTTTTGTGGCCTGTTGACGGGTACAGGAGAGAGTGGAGGGGGGGTCGCTTACTGCATTTGTAAACGGTGGCAATGTGCTCTGTGCCACTGAAAACATTTCTGCCTCAACTTGTATTATCTGCGCGGTGGGTTGTGGGTGTGTGAGCGTCGAAGTAAAATGGCGGACTTGGCAAACGAAGGTGAGTAAGTGGCAGTGTAAGAAAAACAATACAGCTACTGTTCCGTTTTAAACAGCACCTGCACATTGTCTGCATATTTTATAATTGGGATGGCGCTGCTTGGCGGCATGTTAATCGGGAGTTCAGATGAATAACAGCTTCGCGGCGGTTTACAAGACTACAATGTTAGCGAGCAGGCTAACAATGCTAACTGCTGGGCTGCGGATAATACCTGGAATGCCTCGGAACGCCCTCAAAATGCTGCCTGCCACTAGCCGGCTTACCTCCTAACGCAAACACCCGGCTATTTATAGGCAGTATGTTTTGTCATTTGAGGTGAGCTAATGGAAATAAACCACAGCTTATTAGACCAAATGTGAGAAGGACAAAGCTAAAAGGCTGATGTTTCAATCCTTAGGAGACGTTCATAGTCTGATATTGTCCTTGTTAAGTGTTGTTAGTTAGCGCTCGGTTGCAGGAATGCTTTACGTTCATTTAGGCGCGTAGAGAGAAAAGCGTCAGTTAAGAGACAATGCTTCAGTGTAATCACTCCCTCTTTTATATCATACATTTATTCCGATCAGATTTGCAAATGAGACTGTTAATCTGTTTTATATGGCAGAATTTAATGAGAGTGTTGGTGTCAGGCGAGATGACTCATGCAGGATGAAGCGCATTAGCAAGCTAACTATAGCCAGTTAGCTAAGCTACATTCAAGGCTTTGGGGAACAACCGGTGGCGCCGTCTATATGCTGGAATGGGTCAGACAGTGTAACTAAATGCTAGCTGGTTAACATAAGCCGGGAGCATCTCGGGCTTCTTGAATGTCTGCAGTGAATATCAGGGTTGCATGCCGGAATCATTGCAACCATTAGAAAGGATTGCTGACTGCAAACTACAGAGAGATACAAAGCTGGATGTTAATATAGGTCACACAACGTTTCCTGGCTTTGTGGCCATTAAACGCGTTTCATACATATATAGCTAGTATTAGCAATGAGGGTTGTGATTGAGACGTTGAATGTTGGTCCAGTAAACAATCCTGGCAATGTGCTGTGGGCTATTTGGCTATTACCGCATGTATTTATGCCCCGGCAAGGCTCAACGATGCTACACCTGCTCAGTGTATTAGGCCCAACCCAGACAGAGGAAAACCTTTGTCTGCTAACGTTATGGGATTACACATCTTACAGAGGTTACACTGGGAAGGTAGACGCATTAAGTGGTCTAAGGTAACTTCAAATTATTATCTTGCCTGGTGATTATTGTTCTCGGTTATTTATGACAGTAGCATAAAGCAGTTACTCCATCTTTAGAGATGAGCTGAAAAATCCCTTTGATTAGCTTCCTGCTGCTGTGGAATGACAAAGTTTGTTGTCTGGTAATAGATTGGTATACACATGGATATTTTTACATTTGCACATATTGTTTGGAATTTGTCTGGGTCAATATGATGTTATTATTTCTCCCTGGTGCTCCAAATAGGATTCCATGATGAACTGTAGATAGTGTGTCTACAAATTGATTTCTAATGACTGACTGACATTGATTGACATCCCACAAGGTTTGGCATTTTAGAAATGTATTTCTCAAGTCACCTTGGTCAGGTTGTTTTCACACTTAGCTCATTCACACACATTTTTCGTCCCAGCTTAGTCTAACATTAAAATAAACTACCAACATTTGTGTTTCACCTCACCAGAAGTATTTATATGAAGGGAGGTACTGTGCAGTCAGCTTGTGAAGCAAAACCTTTGTGTGCCTTGCAGTCTGTGAAATATAGGAAGTGCACTTCCCCCTTTTTTGATGACTTTTGGCATCATGTTTTTATTCCTTTGCTGTGTATCATTCTGTATTGAACTTTGATTTAGTGTTTGAGGATTATGTTGATTAGCACTGATGCACATACCATTCTAGCTTTATCAACACTTGCACATGCTATCACTGATTTTCAGGGAAAGATTACAACCGAGGAATGACTGGGCTACAGCCATAGCAATTTTGTTTTCTGCTGTAAACCATGAATAATATTCAAATATACTGAACTGCTTTACACTTTAAGTTAGTGCTTGGATGACTAGCCTACATCTTCTCTTAACAGACAAGCCTGCCATAGCGCCTCCTGTGTTTGTTTTCCAAAAAGATAAAGCACAGAAGGTAAGTTTCTCTATGTTCAAGTTTCTGTTGAGGCTGAAGCCATATTCTATAATTTTCCTGATTTTATTATTACTGGTATTCTGGACATCATTTAGAGCTCAAACCTCAAACCTTTCACTTCTTTTATAGCGATCTGCGGAGGGCTCAAGTGCAGAGGATGGAGAAGGTAAATCTAAAGTCCAAACTAGCTAGTAGCTTCTAGTTTCTTTCTTAACATTATTGATCTTGTGTATTTATTGAAATTGCAATATTATCAATATTTTGTTACCATTTTCAGATTCAGATAAAGATGAGGGAAGCTATTGCCCCCCTGTGAAAAGGGAAAGGACCTCATCGTTCCCACCCCCACATTCTGGTAAGGGCACACACGTGGTGACTAAGCAGAGCATTTTTTTTTCTTGGTTCTTGCTTGTGGTGTACACATTGATTTGTATGCTGAGTGCAATGCCTGTTCGCTACTTTTCAGTTCCCAAGAACAATGTATTCATGCCCTCAAGTTTCTGCCAGTCTCCAACTGGGAACTCTGACTCTGAGCCAGGTGAGGCATCTAGATCACCACTATTTTCTCTTCCAAGTTTAAAGCCCCCCTGCAGTTAAAATCTTAGTTTCAGAATTTAAACATATTTTTTTCTGAAAGTGTAAGCCAACAAATACAGTTGATTGGAAACAATAACTGCTTGGCAGCCTAAAGATTCTTTCTCAGAAATAATTGTTCAACATATTTTTTATAACATCATGATGACTATAGTTACAACTAAGATCAGTTTTTTGTATCTCCTGCCTGTAAAATGCACCCCAGCTCTTGTTAACTTGCATGTTGTAATTGTACCCCTGAGCTTGCCCTTTGAGTATCTGCTGTGGAAGTCTGATGTTATTCGGATAGAGGAAAACATGTCGTTACAGATTGTAAAGCACGACATGTACAGATGGCCAAATTCTTCAGGCATGAGTGGATTTTAATGGAATGACTTAAAATCAGATAATGTACAACAAGACAAGTCAACTCTTTCTCAGCAATATTTATCATATAAAATTGCGTAAATGCAGAAGCTTACTGTGTCCGTTCATCATTGCAGTCATGTTGGACATCTCTGTATTAGTTCAGGCCGGTTTGTCTCCTTAAGCTTCTGGTTTAGGTTTTGTTATTTTGAAAGAATTTGCGGTCCTCCTCTCTTTTCTGGCTGCATCATTGGCCTGTGTCAGTTTGTGTCATTTGTTTCAAAAAACATGCATTACATCCAGCCAAGAGAGGTGAAGCATATTCTTGCTAATGTTTGGTAAACTTATATAGGTATTAAATTAAATAGAAGAGAAGTGAGTTTGTTGGAATCTCTAGTAATTTGGAGGAGGCTTCTTCATTGTGAGAACATTATGACCTTGTAAGACCCGTGACCATGCCAGTACATAATAGTAGGGGTTCTGTTCTGGATTATAACTGTTTGATCTGCCAAGTTTAGCTGGGCAACAAGTTCTGTGCTTGTACGCCACATTTATGATGCCAATATAGGAAAAATGTTGTGCTTGATATTGGTAAGAGCAGATGGTTTATTATTATTTTTATAAGGTGTAATAGTGTTATGTGCTGTCGGTTGGCTGCTGTTTGTGTTGTGCCACCGAAACTGAAGAAAATGCTCATGAGCTACTTTCAGACGGCACTATTTTGTTTCTTGGGCTGCTGTACCTTATTTTGTGTAGACTTTACAAATATAATGGCTTTTACAGGATAAGTTGTGTATTTTTAAGACAGCTTTTCATCCTGCTTGAAAAGTAATAAATATATTGGCACTGAGTTCGGGTTGCAAATTTGGCAGTACAAGTCGGCTTGTTGGGTAGAGTGAGTTATGTCCTAAACATGCTTGTGCAGAATTGATTCTGGTCTCCTTTTCAGACTTGTTCTGTGGGTCAAAAAATAATTATCATAATGGAAATGGGAGCATGGTGTTCACTACCTCTCTAACAGAGCATGTGTTATTGTCCACCATGTGCATTTTATTGGAGGGAGTAATGCAAACTAAACTGAAATCAAGCAGTGAATGAAATTATGACTGCAGTGTGACTTTTAACAATAATGTATCTTTTGTGTTTCTGTGTACATTTTCTGTTGAGGATCTCTTATTGTCTTCAGTTTTTGCTTTGGGTTTTGATTTGATGCTTGATGCTTTGGCTTATTAAAACCAGCTCAGCTGTTTAGAGTTGGCAGGGCTGATGCCACCAGTTATCACAGCTTTACAGAGAGGATGGGGCATCCACTTTAGCAAAGCACCAGGGCATAATTAATAACAGTTTAAAGAACATTACATAAGCACTTATTTTGAAGTGAAAAACACAGTTGAACATACTAGAACTCAAAACTGATTGATTGTAAAATGACTTGGGTACAGAACTACAGAAAGTGTGACAGTTCACTGTAATGTAAGTTTAACTAATTTAATTACAACCCAGATTCTGAAATAGTTTGGATGTTGTGTAGAACATGAATAATAACAAAATGAATTGAATACAGTATTGTATATTTAGAAAAAATAAGTATCAGTTTAAATAATATTGTTTTATAGTTTTCAACTAAATGTTTGTTATAGCAGGTCAGCAAATAAAACATTTTAATTTCCTTTTTTCTGTTGCCTAGATGTGTCTATAAATATCCATGACCTAAGAACTGTGCTGGTTATTAAGATGGAAACAAGACCTAAATAAATAATAATAATAATAATAATTTTCCATATTACTACACACAGAAACCATGTCATAAATGCTAACTTGGAAATAAAGAGGCAGCAGTTTTATAAAGTGCGTCTTCGGCTCTCTGCTTTAGCACTGATTAGGGCCAGGTCAGGCCAGGCTAATAAAGCTACTGAGTTGGAGAGTCAGAGGTAGAAATAGATCTGAGGCCCTAGAGCCCGCCATGTCACTGCACAGGAGTTAGATTGCAATGCAACTCTTGAGGCTCTACAAGGGTTGCTGTGGTAACAGGCCCTTTGGTGCAAAAGGTGCAAAGACAGAAGGAACGTACCCTTTATAAGTTGATGTGTGACTCTTGGATCTTTTTTTAATGTGTGTCCTCTCTTGTGCTCCGTCTCATCAGAGGAGAAGCCTGTGGGATTCCGTTTAAAGCCACCAACTCTCATACACGGACAGGCGCCAAGTTCAGGTGGGTGTTTGAAGTTATGAGCCTTCATCATATATTATTTTCAGACACTGACTTGATTGAAATGGGAAAAAAAGACTTGAACCCAGACTTGCACCCTTTTATATGAGCCAGCTTAGAAATGGAAATGGTTCATCTAGAGCTCAACATGTAGACAAGGAACATCCCGCTGTGCTCAATAAGTATGAGACAAGTTGGCTCTGTTGCAGGTGTCCCCAGTCAGAAACCCAAGGAGCAGCAACGCAGTGTCCTCCGCCCTGCAGTTCTCCAGGCACCGCCCTCTAAATCACATATAGAGTCCAGTGAGTGTTGCTTGCACTCATTAGTTAATACTTGTAAAACCTTCTCTAATTTGGTGAAAATTTTATTTGAATATTGAGAACTTCCGTAGTGAAAGTGCATCGTGTGATTCCAACATATTTCTTGCAGGTTGGTCTTTCTGTGGGACATGAAAATAGTAAATTATCCCTTGTCCTTTCTGTCTGTTCATTTAGATTCTATTTGTGGAACCAACGGTGTGAAAAAGTCCTCAGATGGAGCACCTGTGACCCAGTCCCTCTTCCTGAACAACACAGAGCACTCAGCCCCCCTGGCCAAGTCACAGGTGAGGAGTGGCTAAATTTCCTTTCTACTGTTAAACAATGGCTGTCAGCTCAGCACAGGCTTTGTTAAAGACGTGGGAAAGAAATTCATGGAAAGTTTAAAACTACATTATTTACAGAAGAGCTAGATTTGTGGTTATTTCTGGGCTCCTCTGTAATGAGGAGGTATATTGAGGCTGTTATTCATAAAAAAGTTATGCAAATGTTGGCTTAAAAAAAAAGATTCACTGCATCACAAGCAAAATGTGTCAGTAAAAGTTGCTTTTATTCTACTCATAGTGATGTTAAAAGTATTGTTATAGAACTGGTGTTATATAAAACAGACAAGTATGAAGTTGACCCTGGTGCTTTTTTTGGTTCCTATTTCAGAAACATGAAAATGAGGAAGATGGAGCAAGTGGTCACAAAGATAGAGACGAAAGGGAGAAGAAGGAGACAGATGTAGCAATATCTTTTGTGTTTGGTCAGAATATAAAAGACAGAGCAAAGGTGGGTTGTGTTCTACTCCTCTTACACCTGTTTCTAACATGCAGTGAGCGTTCAAACCTGAGGCGAGAATGTGGGGCAAACATTAAGAGATGTGCATAGTTAAATGTGGCAACTAGAAGGGCTTTTACATGTTTCAGATAATAGTCTGAATTATGATTTCTCTGTTACAGTCTTATTTTTCTGTTTAATTTGTGACTTTAAGCATTGTTATACTAACTTTACATCAAGGATTTCTGTTCCTTGCTAAGAGGATTTCTTGCTGTTATTTGTGACTACATTTTCTGATGTTGTGAAAATAGTATTGAATAGTGACATACATGCCATGATTCCCTTTAGTCGGGAGTTCTATTAATGTGGAATTGCAAGTCTTTTTGGTCTTGAAGTTTGAATCTTCTTTAATTTAAATTCAACTTTTTTTTTTTCTCCAGTTGGAAGAGAACAGTACAGAAGGCAAGTCAAAGGATGGTGCGGGACTGGACTCTCAATCAGAGGGCACTAATTATTTCTTACAGTACATCTCTACCCCAAGGTAATGAAATTGTGTTGTCCTTTGAGTAATTTTAGTGACTCATCTTCATTGATAATTAAATTTTATAATCTCACTATTTTTTTTTCTTCTCTGTGTCCTTTCAGTTCAAAAAATGCCACAAACAGTACAGACAGTGGGGCAAAATTTGTATTTGGGCAGAATATGTCTGAACGAGTTCTGGTGAGTTAATGCAACCTGTTGTATATTGGCTGTGCCGTCTGCCATGTTGGGAAATCTCCCAATGATTAAGCTTTGAACAAGTTCCAATGATCAGCTTTGTTGTGTTTTCAGAGTCCCCCCAAGGGCGAGTCCTCAAATGAGGAAAATAAAGAAGTTTCAGCTGCCCCTGCTTCAGAGCCCTCATCACAGGAAGCAACCCCGGAGAAGGGTAAAAGCATAACCCCAGTGATTATTGACCAAACGTTTGATGTTTGGCTGGTCTACTAATAGATTTAAGAGAGAAGCTTGGCTGCAATCCAGTGATAACTACAAACAACAAAAGCAAATCTGGGACAGTTAAATAAGCAGTCTGACAGAAATGTGACATTGAAATGTTAATCCTATCAGAAACACTTAATGTCCACATGTCATTTAAAGTTTTTTGGAATACTCTTCTCCTCCTTATTTTCTCCTCCTCTACTTCTCCTTCTTTGTTAAGTTTTCATGTGGCCTAGACTCAGCTTTCTTTTTTGCAAGGCATAAAATAATAGCTTAAAACATGTAAAATGACTTACAACAGAAGTGAGCAGATCTCTGCACTGCAAAACAACAAAACACAGATTTATTCTGTCGTTTGTTTGGCATCAACATTTTGAGAGAGACCAATAGCCCGTGTGACAGTGCCTTTTGTGGACATGAAGTGGGTTTGTGTGAAGTACTTATCCATAGTCAGGGTATTACCTACAGTAGCTGGACAATAGTCAGTCTCAGTTTGGAGAGGACAGACGTGGAACTTGGACTATCCACTGCTGTGGACAGAGGCAAAGCATATTTTAGTTTAAGTGTATGCTATATTTACAATGTTTTCACTGCCTTACCTTGCTCTTTCTAATGGGGAACTGAAGCAGTCTTTTCCCTCTCTACATTCTTCAAAGCCACCAATGTCCTGTGGCAAAAACATTCATCTCCCTTGCATAACATTGGAATTGCCTCTCTACCACTGTCTCGATCACTTCTTTTTGGTGTTGTGTGGCTTTGGGGACTCTTAACATTTTTTTTTAAAAACACAAGTATGGAGCTGTTGTGCGATGAGCACTGTTGTTTGAT
>JAOWBC010000904.1:12995306-13031571 GCA_028566105.1 Hypoplectrus providencianus | reverse complement strand
TGTGTGTGTGTGTGTGTGTGTGTGTGTGTGTGTGTGTGTGTGTGTGTGTGTGTGTGTGTGTGTGTGCGCACGCACATCTACAAAGCTGTTTGAGTATCAAACAGCTTCCCCACAACACAGAGAAGCAGATACACATTTAAAAAGTCATTAATTCAGTTATTTTTCTTCATCAACATTCATGAGAAAAGTTTGAGGCAGATAATAGAATTAGTTGAAAATTAGCGTGTTTAAAGGATGCTCAACAACCATCCGTACCTGCTGCGAATTATCATTTGTTTTTACTGGATTCCTGAAAGTTGGTTGATGTTTTTGCACAGCACTGACATGATGATGTTTTTTCACTGTCATTTTCAGGTGTGGGACTCGTACTTCTATCTGTCTGTAATATTTATCAACCAGCCATGTCTCCAGCTGGAGTCCTTCTCTCCCTCCAAGAGGAAGAAGATACTGGAAAAGTAAGTTCTGTTTGTTTGGAAGTAACACTCACTCTCTTTGTTAGAATTGCCTTTAATGAGGCATCCTCCCTATCTCTGACACACACACACACACACACACACACACACACACACACACACACACACACAAAGTACATTGTCTGCCACATATTGTATAATGACTTCTTAGCATGCTGTTCCCACCTCTGCTCTCTGCCGTTGCCTGCAGCAAGCACACCATTTGTACCCATTATATGTTCTCATGCAGGTATGGAGACATGAGGGTGATGATGGGCTGTGAGATCTTCAGCATGTGGCAGAATTTAGGTAAGATGGTAAAACAGTATTTCCAATTCACATGGTTCCCACATATACTCACATACACCCACATTAGGAACACATGTTCAACTGCTTGTTAACACAATATCTAATAAGCCAATAAATGGAAGCTACTCAATGCATTTAGGCATATAGACATGTAAAGTATTTCACAAACTGCTGGATTTTTACATTCAAACATCTCAGGGTTTACAGAGAATGATCCAGAAAAGAGAAAAAAAAATCCAGTGAGCCAAAAGGCCTTGGTGATGCCAAAGGCCAGAAGAGAATTGCCAGAATGGTTCAAGATAATAGAAAGACAACATTAAATCAGATAGTAAAAATAAATCATGGAATAATGGTGGATGTTGGCGTACATTGGCTCTTGCTCCGTCTTAAGCACCAAAGTAAATTGTTTGTAAACTCTAATCTGCCATAATAACTTCTCAGCAAAGTTTTCCTGTCTGCCTGTGGCTTACCACCAACAACTTTCTCTTCCTGGCAGCTTAACGCCTTACACCTCTAACTGCCACTTATTACTATCAAGAGGCTTGCTCCTGATAGCACTCAGGCGCTGGTCCAGCTCTGCCACACAGAGAGGTCTTTCTGTTGTCCAAAATTTGACAAAAGAAGATTCGAAACATGTTGCCTGGTCTGATGAGTCTCGATTTGTGGACTGTTGGGTCAGAATTTGGGGTAAACAACATAAAAGTCTGTGTCCATCCTGCTTTTATCAGCGGTTCAGGCTGGTTATTTTCTCTGCCCCTAAGTAACAACAATTGAGCATTGTTTAAAAGCCACAGCCTACCTGAGAATTGTTGCTGAACATGTCTTTCTCATCCTGACCACGGTGTAACATCTTCTGGTGGCTACTTCCAGCTGGATAGTGCACCTTGCCACAAAGCTCAAATAACCTGAAACTGGTTTCTCCAACATGACACTTAGTTCACTATACTTCACCAGCCTTTGTAATGTATTTAGAGATTTGCATCATGGATGTGCAGCTGTCAAATCTGCCGCAACTGTGTGACGCTATCATGTCAATCTGGAAAAAATCTGTGAAGAATGTCACCAGCACCTTGTTGAATTGGTGCCATGAAGACTTAAGGCAAGTTGTTTCGGTTGTTCGGTTGTTGCCGAACCTGGTAATGGCAAGGTGTACCTAACCTATTGTCCAGTGAGCACACTGCTTTATTCCTAAATCTAAAGAAAGACACATAAGAAATATTTACTTGGTGCTTTAATAAAGTAACCTTAAGGCAACTATGTTCTTCTTTTCCAGCATTGTGTATGTCTTATAACAAAACACTCTCTCCATAATTATTCCTCTTCGGGGGCAAAAGTGGTTTTCTTGACGTCTGTGTGACGCAAAAGCATCAGAGAAAGTAGAAGACAAACAAATTCTGCATTATTTCTCTGTTCCCGATGATGGTGATGGGAGCTAGAAATCTCCCAGCCTTTTTCTTTTTTGTATGCCAACAACTATTTGTAACCGTGGCAACCGGCTTGGCACTCTCAATCTTTTGTTCTGCTCTCAGTCTGCGATGGATCCGTGTGTGTTTTTCCAGTAATTTCTAGTGTTTTTATGTGTATTCAAGTACCTTTTGGCCCAATTTGAAATACATTTTGAAGTCATTTATTTTTGTTTTATTTGATGTCAATATGAATGGAAGTACCCCCCACTAGCAATGATGAATTTAAAGTAACACAGACGCTGTGATTATTATTAAAATGCAGCATCAATTTAGTTAGAGTGCTGTGGAAATTATCAGAGCAGCCGGTGGTAGTTTAAAGTTTCGAACAGAAGAAGACTGCTTTCCAGAGTTGGCCAAATTGCCTCTGAAATAAACAATTTGCTGTGTTCAGGGATAAAGTGAGAGCCTAACCTCTAAGTTGACCTCTGTCTCGCCTCAAGGGGAACACAAGTTGAACTTCATCCCGGCCATGATTGGTCCGTTCCTGGAGGTGACGCTGGTGCCTCAGCCTGATCTGAGAAATGTCATGATCCCCATCTTCCATGACATGATGGACTGGGAGCAGAGACGCAGTGGAAATTTCAAACAGGTACGCGGCTGGTAGAAAGAGATTTTCTTTCCTGAGACTAACATAAAATGCAAGTTAAACCCGTGCATGAGACAGTAGGTCACTGGGACCTTCACTTTTTCATGCATGGGTGAAAAGTCACCAGAAATAGAAATTATTTCTTGATGGCTCCGGCCAATTCGTGGCACTTGGTCTTCAATCTGTGGCGTTACTGTGGAAACATTGTGGGATTTTTTTTCTTTTAATTTTAAACAGTCTTTGATATGTCAATGACAAGAAGCAATGTTTATGCATTTTGTGTGCTTGACATTGACATTGACACATTTTTTGTATGTTTGATTTAAAGCTAGCATAAATATGCTCTATTTTAATTCTTTATTCTTATACTTTTTTAGTTTTATTTAAATATTCAGCCAACATAGGTCCTGATCATGACTTCTAAATATTTATTAATATGCAGATTTTTTCTCTAGTTGTCTGTTTACATATTGCTCTTATTATTATTATTATTTATGAAACAGAAAAACTCAATTGAATTATTTCCTTTACACAAAATGATACAAATGATACACGAATATAGTTATCTGAAGAACAAGTCATAAGAGTGAAAACATGTCAGAAGCAGTTGCTTTACTTTGACATGTGACTGACTTTGACATGACATGAAATGATCTAATCTGCCACTCTGCTCAGTGTAAAGCTCTAAACCATGCATGCTGCTCTTCCTCTTGGCCGTATATTGATATCACTTGAACTGGCGGCCCTTTTGAGATGGAAATACTCTTTCTTTTCTATCACAGGTGGAGGCCAAGCTGATCGACAAGCTGGACAGCCTGATGTCTGAGGGCAAAGGGGATGAGACGTACAGGGAGCTCTTCAACAGCATGTGAGTCAGAAAAAGGAACAGCAATAAACATATTATATGTAGAAATACAGGGACGAGGGGCGTTAGGTGCCAACTTGCGTATATTTTTCTTATTACATTGGTTTTTCAAGGAAAGTACATTGGGTCAGTTGGCCAGTGTGTTATCTAATTCCACCCATTAAATCACAGTAAAGTCTGAGATAAAGAGGCCAGTTCAGGATAACAGGATTTTCCACGTACAGACCAAATGGGTGTTTATTGAGCCCAGTGACCTACATGATGCAGCCCACACAAAGCTTCATCAGGCAGGCTGCAGCTCGCAGATCGTTTGCTTCAGTAAACAGCTGCTTTATTTAAGTGGACATGTTTAACTATTCCGCTTTGAAAATGAGCTTTTAACCCTGGCAGCCACAGAGCTCAGATAACTGCATTAGCATTATTTTCAGCTGTTTGATCAGTGAAAGCATACGCTGCTCAGCTAATTGTTTTTTTACATTCATCAAGTTTCAAATTTAATTTAATTCAAATTTTTGTTGGAGAAAGACGTTAAAAACGAATTGTTCTTACTGGAAAAATTGAAAGGAGGACTAAAGACAGAACAAAACATTTGATCAAAATATTTAAATATTTTATGAAGGGAAGAAACAGTCAAAGGTTTTAAGATGAAGACACAGTACACGCATAATAAAGGATTTAACATCTATTTTACTTTATACAGCCCATGTATAGGCATTTCTTTGCCTCAGTGCCGATTGACAGATGAACTTTGGAACGATTTTTCCGAAAGCATACCCTTCTTTATTACTTTTTTACTCCATATGGGATGATGATTAACCAGAAGAACACCATGCTGTACTGAAGAAGACTTGGTACTTGCAAATTGGACTCGGAAAAAAGTAGAAAATAGAATTGTACTTCTTTTAGAGTGGAGACACCTGCTGGCAAGTAGAAATATTGCAGGTTTAACACACGTTCACATCCAGTTATTTTATTCAATCTATTGTACAGATACATAAACCTTTCTTTAGTACCAGAGGACAGGCAGTTAACATTTCTTTAGTCCAATTAAGTATATGATTAAAATGATAATGAGAGGTAAGTAATCTGTTTTCACATTCATCTTCACTCGCGCCTCCTCTGTGGCCTGTCCTCATCCACTCTGTCCTCCAGTTTTGTGCCCCTGCATGTTTCGTGTAGGTGCTCCTGCTAATGTGTGTGTGCTAGTGCGTGTGTGTGTGTGTATCCCTGCTTCTTTTTGTGCCCTATCATATTTTATCGTTGCTCAAACAGGACCACTGTATTTGGACTACATTTCAACCGAGCTTCCAAAAGCATTACCGCATTAAACGAAGCCATTTTCTGATTCACATGCATACTGTATGTCACTTCTAATATCACAGAAGTGAATCAAAGTGTGATCTTGATAAACATTTAATTAATACGCATCTACTGTAATTGTCCCTCTGTCTTTCATAGTCCATCATTCTTTGTCTCACCATTTTTAAATGTGAAACAATAGTGAAACAGCACTGCATATTATTAAATCTATATTATATTATTATGCATTGGAAATGACTATTAATAAACTGCCAGTATCTAATTCAGCCTGAATGCATATTTTAAGTCATTTTTATGCTTATAATTATGATTTACGTATCTTTTCTTGCTTAATTGATTTATTATTTTGATTTAGGTTTTTAATTTTATTTTCCTCCTACTAACTCCACTAACCCCTTAACTAACCTGTGTGAGTGTGCTGACATTAATCGTATTAATATTAATTTATTCCGCCTATGCTTCCCGCCTGGAGTAGAATTCCTCTGTTTGGTCCGTACCCTAGGTAAGACGCTCTCCTCTTTGTTCTCTCTGTGTCGTCTGTGTGAGGGGGAACAGCGGGAAGGGACTAACTTCAGCCAAAAGCTATTTTGGCAGTATTTTGGCTGTGATGTGTTTTACTAGCTGAGATAACCAATCAAATCTAAAGATCTATAAAGGTGGCCAAACCCTATATCAGTTCGAATGATTTATCTTAGCCACCTTGGGTATTTTATTTTCTTAACTCCCACAGGCAGGCCAACAAGCATAGGTGACTCTGGTGTGACTGCGATTGATTTCCTCTTTGCTTCGCTTCATTTTCTTTTGGAGTAATTTCTTCCTTTTCCTTCCCCCTCCCCCACCACTTTTCCTTTCCCATTTGCTCTCTTTTATCCCCTGTCTCTTTTGATGTTAACACCTCTCCGTCTTGTCCTCCAGCCTGCTGAAGAAGATTGAGAGAGAGACCTGGAGGGAGAGTGGCATCTCTCTGATCGCTACCGTCACTCGCTTAATGGAGAGATTGCTGGACTATAGGTGCGATCACACACATGCGTACACTCTCAGAACATAAGTTACCAAATGAACATGTGCTGTGTTAAAGAAGACTACCGATTGAGACCATAAACTAATTTTGAAAATGATTATGGAGATCATAAATTAAGTGAGAAGACATTACTTCATGTACCCAGTGGCGTTGCCCCCTGCTGGCAGCTAGAAAGAATGCAGGATTAATACACCTCTACACCCACAGCTTTTATTCTGTCCGTGTTTCAAATTCCCAAGCATGCCACTGGTATTTAGAAACAAGAAATTGGTAGTGGTATTTATTTATATTAATTTCTCTCTGAATGCTATAGCACTGGCTTAATGTATAGACTAGTGGTGTTATTGCACACATGCGTACACTCCCAGAGCATAATCACCAAATGAACATCATTTTGTGTTAAAGAAGACTTAAAACTATCAATTGAGACCATAAATTAATTTTGAGAATGATTAATGAGGTCATAAATCAAGTGAGAGGTGGGACATTTCCTCATAGACTGCTGCAGTTCAGACACATGTTTTGTATATTTTCTTTTCCCATTTTTTTTTTTTAACTTTTTCTCAAGGCATAGCTTTAATGAATTGTGATGTGTCTATTGCAGGGATTGTATGAAGCTGGGAGAAGTGGATGGAAAAAAGATTGGATGTACCGTCAGTTTACTGGTGAGTGGCAAGAGTCTGCTCCGAGCATCAGCTCTCAGTTAGTTTAATGACTGATTTGAAACTTTTTTTTGCCTGTTTCAAACACTGTAGCGGAACAGTCTCTTTAAGGAGAACTTGACCCCGAAAAAGACAATTTGTGAATCGATTACTCATCCTGTGTAACCTTGAGTTTCCGAAGAAAAGTGTGTTTTTCTAGGTCGCTTCAAAGATGAACAAAGAATCAAATAACAGAAAATTCTTGACAGAAAAAAAACATAGCTTCCATAACAACAGCAAACCTTTAGCAAAGCATTTGTTTACATCTAAAAAACGTTGTCGTGCTGTTGTCTCATGCTTGTGTGTGCGAGTTACTCATCTAGGCTTTTTAATCATTGAGTATTATTCTTTTAGTGTCTTCCCCTTCCTTGGCTCAGGCAGGGCTCGGTTGAAGCTGCTATCGAGCCCTTCTGCCCACTAGGCTTCCTTATGTAACTGCAGCCATCTGTAAGAGCACCTGCGCGTGTAGGCAGATGGATCAGAAGTCACCGCTAATCAGCAGCTGAAATATATTGTTGCACCTCTACCATAGAACAATCTGTCACTTTTAAATTTGTCCTCATTTGCATCTCCAACTCCCTACATAATATTCATACTCTCACTCTTATGTGATTCTTTTTGTCCTCAATCATCGCCCAACCGCCCACTGCCCCTGTCAGAACTTCTACAAAACTGAGCTGAACAAAGAGGAGATGTACATCCGATACATCCACAAACTCTACGACCTGCACTTGAAAGCACAAAACTACACAGGTACGTTCTAAGGAATGACCCTAACAGTGATTTTATATGGTAACGTGTCACTGTAATTCTTCTTTTAACCCACAGGGCGCTGTATCTCTCTCTGAACCGCTCCCATAATGTGCATTTCATCTCCTGAATGTTAATCTGTGTCCCACAGAGGCGTCGTACACCCTGCTGCTGTACGATGAGTTACTGGAATGGTCGGACAGGCCGCTCAGAGAGTTTCTCAACTACCCCATGCAGAGTGAGTGGCAGAGGAAAGAGTATCTGCACCTCACCATTGTCCAGAACTTCGACAGGGGGAAGGTGAGCTTGGATATTTTTCCCACTCCCACTTTTAGTACTTTTTTTCCCCTCTCACGTTCTACTCGCTATGGGGTTTTTTTTTTACCCTGCTAAAATAAGCTCTGCACTTCTTTTAAAACAGCTACAAAACATTAAAAACGCACATAAGTTGAATTCCTTTTAGAATGTATTTTATAAAAAAATAAATACAATATTTTGATAGTATATAAAAGCTCACAAGTGTGACTTCAATAAATTGAGCAATGCCTTTTAAAACAAGCAGTAGATTATGGGGATTAAGAAGTTAAACAGCCTCTATTAGGCACCATTTGCACTGTTTATAAAGAAGTTGCACACTGGAACCAAAGAGCAATCATCCTTCATTGCCTTTATTTAAAAAAACATCATGACAAGATGCAAAGCGTCTGCCTATTTGATCTAATTTAGTACAGGAAGATGAGATAATAAGCTCTTTTAGTCTTATCAACTCTACTATATATAAAAGCTTCAAAACAGACAAGCAACAGATGCATGTCAACTTCTCAGTTCTTCTGTAGTTATGACTGTCATTTGTACATGGCATTTAGAAAAATATTACTAATGCTTCATTTAGAATGATTACATACCAGTCATACATTTATGGATTTTACCCTCATAAGCTTTAAGATTTTGTTAAACATTAATACTCATGAATGGAAGATGAGAGAACTGGAGTTCCCGGCTTGTTAAACAGAAACGTGGCATCATTCACATTTAATGAAATTTTTTCAGAATTGAACAGAGCTGCAATCTGCATGAAGCACAAATATGCATGTCACCCGCGGTCAGACATTTAATTTCTACCTGTAGTGAACTGTGACAATAACTTGAGGCATCAACACCTCCTCAGATGAATCGCTGGTGGCTGTTATTTAAGCAGGATCCATATCGGCCCACAGTTTCCTGCACTGTTCCTTTAAGGAGTATTGTGGGGGGCGATGACAGCAGGGCTGACGGGCGAAGCGTGACTTGCATCGGCTTGTTGGTTTTAGGCGGTGAGATCTGCAGCTTTAACAGCTGATTCAGGATGCAGCAGAGCACTGGAGGAGTAGTAGTACAGAGTTTCTTTCTGTTACTCAAGAAGCATTTTCTTCCTCCTTCTCCTCTCTACTGATTTCATCTCTTTATCCTAACTACCTTTGCCACTCTTCTGCACTCTCAGGGAAAAAAAAGTGGCATTATGGAAACCCTCCAAAATTACCCACAAAAAAAATCCTCAGCATCCCTGATGAAATAACACGGCTCTACGGAACCATTAAAACCCATCTCCTCGTTACTCATAGTCCAATTTGCCTTCACATTCACGAGCTGTGCCATCTGCCCATGCTGCCGCGCGGGGATCAGACAGCAGCAGGAAAGGAAAGCTTTTCATTTAATTAGCAAGATGGCTGGGTGCAGTGTGTACCTGCATGAAGAGGTTAGATTTGACTCGTGATATTGTTGACTCGCCAGTGCCATCCAGTGGGGGCATCCAGTTCAGCAGCACCGCTGCAGAACAGCTTTCGTTAGGTAGATTAGATAGATAGTTGGGCCCCTGGGGGAAGTTAAATATTCATATAGCCATTTACATTAAAATGCAATAACAACAGGTGTGTGAACACAGCTAGAAATGACACTGTAATTAATCAATATGAATAAAAGGAAAGATGCAGGGGTCATTGACTTAAATACTGCAAAGAGCAAAACTGTACCAAGATTTAGTTTCTTATCCCTAGTCTAAATGTCTAATTACACTTTACAATAATGTTGCAATGCATATTCAATATCCCACCTTTTTTTTTTTTTCAAACAAACCAACACATTCAAATACAAACTTTCAAGTTGGTAAAATAATTAAAACCACAACAAAATACCCCACTCAGGAAAAAATGCATTGTAAAAAAAATAAATAAAAGAAAAATGGATGACGAAACAAACCTTACTTAAGATTGTTTTGTTGAAAGCTGTCGTGTAATTAACATGCAACCAAGGTGTGAAGTTATTGCTGTCGATAAATAACTTCGAGCTGCAGTCAAAATACTCCTGCTTGCAGTGAATTAAGCAAGGATAATAGGATGCTATTAAACTTGCAATGGTTTACAATAGTCCCGTTTAAAAGTAGTTCTGATATAATTAATTTATCAGGTACATGCAAGGATTATGGTAGGCCTGCAGTTCATTTGTACTGGTCTACTGTTCATAGGTTTCCTTATTTTGGGTGATTTTAAAAATATGTACTTTCCTTGTAGACAGTATATAGTAAACATGTGGTAGAACAAGTGTGTGTTTTTATGTCTTCAGTGTTGGGAGAACGGCATCATCCTGTGCAGAGAACTGGCTGACCAGTACGAGTCTTACTATGACTACAGGAACCTGAGCAAGATGAGGGTGAGTTCATAGTTAAAGCCTTCATCTGTAATGCGAGAAAACGAAAAGAAATAAACCTGTTTTCATTGAAAATCTGCTATGATATAACTATGCTTTCGTCAGTGCATCTAATCCATTGTTGCTTGCACACTGTTTATTCCCATTGCCAGATGATGGAGGCCTCTTTGTATGACAAGATCATGGACCAGCAAAGACTAGAGCCAGAATTCTTCAGAGTGGGCTTCTATGGGAAGAAGTTTCCTTTCTTTTTGCGGGTACGTTCCCTCTTTGTCATATTCCCTCTTTGTTGAATTTCACTGTCTACACAGCAGAAATAGACCTGCAGGAAGAATTAACTTTCCTTATATAAGACTCCTCCAGTGTGAGGTGACATTCAGCTCCTCTTATTCAATGCCATTAAGTGATGTAACAGGCCATGTCCTTGGTGGTTTGCAGTAGGGAGCTGCAGTTGCAATGTGCCGCCACTAGATGTCAAGCTAACCCCACTCTGTCCTCCGCGTCTCCTCCCCCTCCTTCCTGCAGAATAAGGAGTTTGTGTGCCGCGGCCATGACTACGAGAGGCTGGAGGCTTTCCAGCAGCGGATGCTCAACGAGTTCCCCCACGCCATCGCCATGCAGCACGTCAACCAGCCAGACCAGACTATATACCAGGCAGACGCACAGTGTATCCTTGCTGTAGGAAGAAACACATACAGAGTGAATTCACAAGCTGTCCTGAGCACAGGAATGCATAAGATATGACAGCAGCGCCTTATAGATACATATGGGTGCACATATAAAGAAGCCTGCGCAGCATGTTTTTTGTCTACCAACCACCAATTACCTGTAATGAGGTGCACACTCTCACAATTCATGCCATTTTCTGTCTCTCGCAATCTTTGTTGTCGTTATCAAAGACTCATTCACAGGAACACACATGCAGCATAATACATGCAGCGTACAGGATGTCATGCAAGAAAACACAGTCAAACACATGATTATCTTTCATACAGTATATTTTAGCACAAACAAAGGGGAGAAATTTCACCACGGACAAACTTTTCAAAGGAAATGTTTCTTTGCGAGCTGTAATCTTGATAGGAGAAGCTCTAAAATGACGAGAGTGTTGCGATAACAGTTGCCTTCTGTTGCGCTCATACAGTCGCAATAAACCTTACAAGCAGCAGTGAGTGCTTCAAGGGATTCATACTCTGGTTTCTGTGTGTCGCAATGCAAACTGGTGGTCCCGCTTTCTGATTTGTGGCAGTTCACATTGAAAGATACCACTCAGGAATCTGAGTGTGATTATTCATAAAAAAAAAAAGGCTATAATGGAACATACATCAAAATTTGATTCTTTTAATGATAAAGATTTGATATACTTATGATACTAAATAACATTTTCTGTCAGAACATTAACAAAAGACAGAGTTTGGTGTTGTGACGTAGCATGGTATTGTGGAAGTTGTCACTCCTGTTGCTGTGATGGCACATTGCTCTCATCGATTAAGATTCCTTTTTATATTCATTACCAGAACCAGATTAACACAGTTAAAATCACTGAAATAAGCTATTCTCCTTTTTATCCCATCACCAACCAGCAGCAAACGTATGATTTATTTTGTTAGAAACTGTAAAAAAGGCATTCTGTCTGATTCTGGCAGTCCTTGGGCACATCATAGGTTATGAATGGTTTTGTTAAAATAAATAACCACAGCAGAGCTTAATATTTTCATATTTCTGTCACAATCTTCTCATTTACAACTTCCACAAAAACAAGCCTTTTGTAAAAACTAAATCCTGTTAAAAACTTTTAATTCCACAAAGCCATGATTGTTTTAGCTGTAATGAATGGTGATGTGTCAATGTCTGTTCACACAGACCAGAGAGGAGAGGACAGGAGAGGTTGGAAATACAGATTGTAATAAAATGCAAATACCTCAATGTGTTACTAATATGTCACTCTGGCAAACCAATAAGTCCACTTATACTATATTAGTTTACAATATGCTGCACTTGCGTTACATTCTGCAAAGCTCTCTTGTTTTTTTTTTTTTATTATTGTATTCAACATCACCTCTGAAACTAAACCTACACTCACATAAAAAAACCCCAAGTCATGGCCTGTCAGAGGCAGCTATAATCTTCATACCATATTCAAATTCAGCCTAACAATATGGGAGCCCTTCAATTATTCACACAAATGTATGGGACAACTGTTGACCTATTTCGAGGGAGAGGAAGGGGAGGATTAGCAGCATAATGACACAACGACTCCAGAGAGCAGCGCTAAATGAAAGATGAAGGTCAGGGAGATTTAGTTAAGATGCTCAGCTTTTTTTTGTTGTCATTATATAAGCATGTGATATGTTTGCATGTATGTGCTTCCTGAAGGGACCGGCATCGTCTGAATGAATTAGCATACCGCTGTGTTATTGTCACATAACGCTAATCAATAGAGTCTCTCTCAGACTGCTCACCCATCTGTACATCCTTGTTGGAAACACTCATGCATATGAATGACTGTACATTAGCTGTCTTAACTCATATTTTTCGGGTCAACTCCTTCATGAGTGCAGGGGTTGCTGATTGTTTTTTTTGCCTTGTATAAGAGACAAAAAAAAAACCTGATTTGTTTTCTTTGCTTTTTCTCTGTTTAGCTTCTGTGTTTCTGCCTTCTTCTTTTGTGGTCTGAGTACACTGTTTGTGTACATGCATCCTTTTGGGACTGTATGTGTGTGTGTGTGTGTATATGTGGGAGGTTGGCAGGAGTACCGAAAGGCAAAAAGCCCCTATCATTATATCCTTGGCAGGGTGTTGTTTCGATGTGGATGTAAATAAAAGTTTGTGTGACTATTAAAGTAGAAATATTGCAAGAAAGATTCACTTATCTCCAAGACAAACCCTTAACCACCCTGTAAACCCCTGCCTGCATGTGTGTGTGTGTCCCCTTGTCCTCTGTGTGAGCGGTGCAATTTCCCATGTTCTTTCAGGTCACTGAAGTTTCCCTGTCAGTCTGCAGTGCTTTCTCTTGTCACTCTCCTGCACTTTCCTTAACTTCCGGTGCGTTCAGACCTGCAGATCTACGCTGTAACCCCCATTCCAGAGAGTCAGGATGTGCTGCAGAGAGATGGAGTGCCTGACAACATCAAAAGCTTCTACAAGTTCAATCACATCTGGAGGTTCAGATACGACCGGCCATTTCACAAGGGCACCAAAGACAAGGAGAACGAGTTCAAGGTACGGTGGGGAAAGAAAAGGAATTCACTAGAAAGAACAATGGTGATGAAGATAGACAGCTGCTGACACGCAGAGCAAAGAAAGTAGACACGTATGCACCACACACACAGGTGGGAAGATTTTCACATGGCAGAAGTTTCTTTTTATGTATGCAATTTAATCTCTGCTTCATGAATTTGATTTTTAATTATTATTATTTTTTTTTTAAATGATACCTTCGTGATTAGCATTTTTACAGCACAGTTTTACTCTACTTCTCTGCCGCGCTCATCGATCATAGGCTTGTGTAGGTAATGATAGCTTGAACCTGTGCCCAGGTATTAGTCTGTGTGTAGCACATGTTTTATTCATTATGACTCCAGTATCACTAATTATACTCTGGTACCAGTCGGAGCTGCATAAATGAAGTCTTTACAGCCTGTTTTAGTCACACACACATGCGAACCCACACAGCTGCACACACTCTAAACACACACACACACACACACACACACACACACACACCCCACAAAGACCCTGATATTAGGCTCATAAATATTCAGTAATAACACACACCTACACACACGCACCATGCAGTCATTTCATCTCAGTTCCATCAAAGCTATTTGGCCAAATTTAATCACGATATCACATTTCCATCAGGCCTGGATATCTCTGGCCCCTCAGGTGGGAATAATATGTATGATAAACTTGCGCATGGTGACAAGAGTGTGCTGCAGCCAGGATATGGTGTGATCATTTATAATAAAAAACGCTATTTCCAAAATTTAACAAAGAAGTTTCTGTCTGCAGAAAAAACGTGTTTGCAGAAAGGTCAAAACTTTTATTTTTCTGGCTTTTCATCTCAACGTCCTACTATAAAACTGTAATGCATGTTTTTTTTTTTGTTTGTTTTTTTAAGAGAGAGGTTTTCAGGTGAGTTTCTCGTGGCCTTAAACAGCAGGGAATCAATAAAGGGCAGCAGGGTTGTGTAGTGAGTCGGAAGACCCATCTTCAACCCGAGGACACTGGATCGATACTGCATGTCAGAGTCGTCTTCTCTGCTGGGGTGTCCTTGCACGGTTTCTTAACTAAGAAATATGTTAGTTTAGTGCTAACTAGCAAATGTCAGCTCGCTAACATGCTAAATTATCATGGCAAACACTGCTCTGGCTTCCAACAGCATGCCAGCATTGGCAATGGAAGCATTTAGGTTAGCATGCTCACATTAGCATTTAGTTTAAAGCACTGCTGTGACTAAATTCAGCCTGAAAGAGACTCTGAGTTTGGTTTAGATTTTAAATTTCAAAAAGTTCTAGACATTGTTAACAATAACATGATAAAAAATAAAGATTTTATAAAGCTCCAGAAAAAGCATGCAAATACAGGTTTCATTCTCAGAAAGAATTCTAACATGACGGTGTTACATTTATGAGGAAAAAGGGGTTTTTGGAAGTTCTCTGAATTTAAATTTACAACTTTGGTCTCAGAGTTTCAGTCTTTTTCTTGTAAATATACCACTTGGGAATTGGCAAAATGTGCTTCTTTGACAGAAAAAACCCAAAAAACCCTCAGCAAAATTGCAGTCTTTTTCAGGATGGATAAGATACCCCTTATTGGTCACACAACTGGAAAATTTTCAGTGTTACAGCAGCAAAGAGGACAGCAAGATAGAGAGGAGTTTAAATAAAAATAAAAATTAAAAAATCAATAGAAAACAAGCAGTTTAAACTAGAAATATAAAAAATGATTTACATTTTACATATGTTTATGTACACATATATTTAAATAAGTATAAATAAATAAGGTATTTACAATTTAGAGTTTCTAAGATTTGTTTTTCTTATATTTTATGACTTAAATCTCCATGAATAAGCATATTTTTACTTGAAATGACAGAGCTTTTCTCAGTATAATACCCTGCCGCATTCATCTCTATAATTATTGGATTTAATTTTATTCATTTATCCTACCTACTACGGTGCTAATGTGAAATCAGAGTAAGTAAATCTTGAGTTGAGACTTAAAGAGTGAAAACTGTGGGATGAGTTATTCTATAAAATGTCAGTTAATTAAAGACGCATCACAACTATGTGACAGCTTCCCCTCCTTCGTGTCTCTAGACGTGTTAACAAACAACTGCAGGTGCTCCTTTTTAGTGCGAATCTATTATGCTCATAGCCTGCAGTGAATGTTAGAGTTTCCATGGTTTACGTGCTGTCAAAATAACCTTGTGGGATGCTGGCATATTGACAAGCTTGCCGGCTGCCAGGGTAAGTGGTGGAACATGAATGATGGTACGAGATGACATGTTGACTGACCTACACATTCAAGTGGGTGTTTGGCAGCAGGTGTACTTTACATGTTTTCCTCATATGATGCATCCGTAATTAAATTGTGTGATGTCTGCCGGAGTAGATATGGATTTTTTAAGTGTGTTTAGCAATCAGCTAATCCTCGCGACTGTGTGGTGTGTTCATGCAGAGCCTGTGGGTGGAGAGGACAACCCTGACTCTGGTCCAGAGCCTTCCAGGCATCTCGCGCTGGTTTGAGGTGGAGAAAAGGGAGCTGGTGAGTGAGACCACCTCTGATGAAATAATCATGAAGACAATACACAGCCATCTCACACAGGGGGACGCTGCAATATGCTTTTATTTTGCGGGATGCAATTTAGACGACTGCAAGCCAATACCCAAGTATTGATCCAAGTCATTGCATTGAACAACAGTAATGACCAAGGTCATGAGTTTGGGGCTATTGGACACATTTCATTTCCTCCATCGAATAGATTAAATGTCGTGCTTAAAGTGTAATTGCTTTGCTTTGATTGCAACAGTCAATTTCTTAAAATTGATTTTTGTATTGGGGGATTTTACCAATACTTACTCAGTGATTTTTTGCCAGTATCGCTATCATATTTGACACGGGTCCATTGCTCCACGTAAATCCCCTCAAAGGCTTTCTGTCTTTGGTCTTCTCATTCACATCTCTGAGGAGTGGGAGGATTTTAAATGCTGTTTTGCGGAGCGTATGCAAAACATAACACAGTGTCTCTGTTGGTCTAAGCACATATTCTTTAGACATAGCTGCTGAGTGTGGTGTGAAATTGTGGATTGTGAACCCAGTGTTGTTCCATGATGGTTATGCAGCGCAATAGCATATAAAATACAGAACTGGCAAAAGCTCTATTAGCAAAAAGGATTAAACGTTGTGTGAGACAGAGGGAGAAAAACAGAGAGGAAAAGAAATGCCCGATGAATAGAACATTTTTTTATGCATCCACCAGCCAACGCAGAAATGACCATTTATTAATTATGTGTGTGTTTGCAGTATTACACTGTTTGCCATATGCTTAATGCTGCATTCACATGCTCCTCAGGTGGTTCAGTTTACTTAGTTAGTTAGGAAGTTACTCTTTGGACTTTGGTATGTCAGAGTGTGAAAACAACATAATGCTACAAAGAGACGTGTAATATTTTATGGCTCAAGTAGTATGAAAGGTCATAGAAAAAAAATGTAAATCACATCTTATTACAAGCAGTATTCATTCTTTCAACAGCAGTAATGATTAGTAATTTACAAAATGAAACTAAAGAGATAATGAATCAGGCAAGTCATGAATGGTGGAACAAAATTTTGGACTTTTCCTTTCCTTCATACACAAATAATGTCATATATATTTATACATCAATTCCCAACAATGTCCCAGAAGTGTATCATAACAAGTATATCCGCCCTGCTATTCATATCTGTTGCAAAAGTTATGGGTTATTCCTTGCCAATGCCACACCTTTCATTTTCATGAAAACTGACCTGTAGTTTCTCTGTAAGTGTGCTGACAACAAACAAAAAAGCCAAAAACAAAACTTCTTTAGTGGCGGTACAAGACTAGAACAGGTAGAACAGGATTAATGTAGGTTTACACTTTTTTTTCTGTATAAGAATTCCAAATATGATTTAGATCTTAAGGTAGAATATGTAAATGGTATTATTTTAGCCATAAATATGAACATCCTTTTTTTTTTTTTTTTTTCTATTACGTCTACTATTTCTGTAGCATTGTTGAGCACTGCTCCCCTTAGAGCTAAATAAGAAGTGGCCACTTCAAGCTATTTTCCTCCACCCTCCCACCTTTCGCAGGTGGAGGTGAGCCCGCTCGAGAACGCCATCGAGGTGATCGAGAACAAGAACCTACAATTACGCACACTCATCACCCAGTGTCAGAGCCGGCAGATGCAGAACATCAACCCCCTCACCATGTGCCTCAACGGGGTCATCGACGCCGCTGTCAACGGGGGGCTGGCCCGCTACCAAGAGGTACGTATGGATGGATGGCGGAGGGACTGGGGGTGTTTTACAGACAGCGAGCGAGGAGCGATGACATATGGATGGTCTAATGATGCATGAAGGTGGGTTTTAGCGGCGAGACGTAAAGACAGAGAGCGTTTTGCGGAGGGTGGGGCGGTTGAACAGATGGATGGATGGATGCATGAATGGCTGGGTGAAGGTTTGAATGATATGGATGGACGGAATGGAGTGGAGAGCAGGAAGGGGGTGGAAAACTAAGATGGATGGTACTGTAGGGATGGAGGAGTTCGGTCAATGGATGGATGAATGGAAGGATGGATGTTGGGAGAAAGAGGGGTCAGGTCAGAATATGACAGATAGAGGAGTGGGAGGAAGGACCACAGAGAGATAGATGGATAATAATGGCTGAATGAATGAGATGGGAGTGTTTATGCAGCTGCTGTATTATACACTCAAGTGGCAGCAGACAGGCGCACAGACTGGTGGAGAAAAGCTGGAAATGTGGTCCATCCTGCTGACACACATTTGCAACCACTGCTCCTCCAAAAGCTCCTCAGTGGTACGCAATTGAAAGATAACACTACAGGACCGTTTCTTAACCACGAGGAGCTCAATGGGAGAAAAAGGCGTCTAGAAAATCTACTCAAGAAAATGGTTTTTACCCTCAACAAACTGAGTGGACTCTGCGACTTGCTCGTGTCGCATAGCAACCAACCTTTTCCACAGGGAGTGTGTATGTGGGGGTTCATATTGGTGCATGTGTGTGCGTGTGTGTGGGCATATACTGTATGTGTGTATATATTGGGTTCGTGCAGAAGAGTGTGCCTCTGTGTCGAAGTAGCCTATTAAGGTTTGTAGAATACTTGATACCACAAAAGCGAGGGCTGCTGAAGGGCTTGCACCTTTGCTGCCATTATTCTGTCAGAAAACTGACAGAATGTGAAATGATGACTTTTCTTATACACACTGTAGGCAGGGTGATGTGTGTTTTTCTATGGATGTGATGTTATAAATGGTGTTTTTTGTGGGCGAAATTGACCACCATCCTCCTTCAATCATTTTTTATTTGTGTTCAATTTCACACACAATACAAAGTGACACACATTTCAATTATTCAGCAAGAGGTGGACACAGATGGGACTGTTTCTGGAGCCTATCACCGATATCAACACTCATTTTTCTTGGCGGAATATGGCATGCAGCGCCCCACCGAGCGCACCATAAAATCTATTAATTTCCCTGCGTAATGCCGATTGACAGCTGTGGAGGTTCGCTTGGCTACAAACTAAGGAGAAATTGTCATTATTAATATTCAGATTTATTGCTTTAGTTGGAGTTGGAGCCCTTGAGGGGGAATGCCGTCTGATTTATTTCTCCCCCCTCCCCCTCAGCGTTCCATCTCTAATTGGACTTTTCTAATGATTAACTGAGCTACTCTACGGCGAGGACTCACTCCCCGCAGCCCGACGAGAAATTTCCATCATTCGTAGAAGATTATTGATTATATTCTCTGCTTTTTTTTGTCCAGAGGTCCTTGGATGGAGTTTCCTGCTGAATCGCAGGCCTTCTCTCATTTAGAATTACAACTTTGGCACTGTTGCATATGTACTTTATAGTACATCGCTTATAAAGAGCTTAATAACGTTTATGCAATAAAAGATTCTTAATTTCTTGTCCATCTGTGTTGCACGGTTTAACAAGCGAGGAACTTGATATCATGAGTGCATACTAATACAGGCCTGATAAAGATCGCCATCTGAGGCTGTTTGGAATAATAATGTTCCTTGTTTTATTGAGAATTCAAAGTCTGATGCATTCATCGACAGTGTTTGACACATGTGAAGCTCTGCTGAGAATCTTTTCTTTCCATCTGGCTCTGTCTCTTTGGAGATAAACAGCTGTGTCCTTAGAGGAACCGCGCTGATCTTTTTTTGCGAACTCCCTCTTTACCTTTCACTCCCTTATTTTTCTGCGCGTTCCCCTCCAGTGGACGATTTTGAAAGCCGATACCGAGGCCGGGCCTTTCATCGCCTCTTTGTGTACTCTGATGCAGATTGAAAAGGATTTGCCATAATCTGTAGACACATCACAAGTGTCGATGGCATTGTAAACAGCGAGGGACCGGCGTTTAATGTATGGGTGCCACAAAAACGCCTATCATCATTCAAAGCGGATCAGGACGTTTCTCATCTTATCTGTTTCTCCTTGGAGTCGCCTTTTTTGAAGGAAATGTCTGGAAAAGTGAATGGAAAGTGCAGTCTGTAACCCATAATCAAGAAGTATGATGTTTCTGGAGAGACATGATCTGGAACAGGAAGGAGATTTGGGCTCCTTAATAAAGTAAAAATTATCCTTTATTCACACCATTTGGTTTCAGTTTTTTTTCCATTGTGTACTTTTATTTTGGTCCCTGCACTTGATATTAATATCACAACACGCAGACAGCAGTGTCACACACCATTTGAGCTGGATGTAAGTTGACACTGTTTGGTTTTTTGCTTGTGAATGTTTTTTTTAAGGGATTCAACAAAATATGTGCGGACACTAATTCACTGTGTCAGCCCAGCGGGGGATTCAGGTAACACTGCAGTGCAGGAAAGCCGACCGCTTCAGCTCCCGGTGTGCGCATAACAGATGCTCTGCATTTCTGTCTCCACACAGGCCTTCTTCGTGAAGGACTACATGATGAATCACCCCGAGGATGGCGAGAAGATCGGGCGGCTGAGAGAGCTCATGTTCGAGCAGGTCTGTGACGCCGTCTGCTCATAACAGTGTTTTGAATGCACAGGAAGTCTTTACAGCATGTTTATCCTTCGTCAGTGAAACAGAAATCCTTCAAACACTTGAGCGTGACAACTGCTGACCCTGGAAGCAGCGTCTGATTAGACACTCTTAACTCAAGGCCCACTTTCTTGCTCGTTCCAAAGCATTTTAGTAGGAAATGAAGATTTTATGATGGTGTCAAAATTGAGGAATGGGAGCTTGTGTGGCCGACAGAAACTTGACTTTTTGAGGCAGATGCATGTCGTCACGAATCAGTTTGATGTAAACACCAAAATTTTATAAAGCTTTCAGAAAGTTTTCATGCTCGCTTTGGGTTTTTGTCTATTCCAGAAAAAAGTTAATTAGCCAAACCAAAGATGTAAATGCATTTTCTAATGGAATAACATGACATGGATAACATTTTAAGGGGAATGTATCAAGAGAAAAAAAATAACAATCTTCAAAGATTCAAAAGGGTCAAAGAAATATGTCAAGTAAAAGGTGCTAGAAATGGTGGCATGACTTTTTAAAGGACAGGTATGTGCAAATAGTCCTGACCAATCAGTGGTGTTCATGGTATTAAATGCCCCTTCTAGCTTCGAAACTGGACTGAGGTGGTACACAAAAAAATATCAGGTCCTGTTGCAACTTTTGCAAGTGGAAACTATCAGAGCGAGTGACTTTTTGAAGCAGTGGAAATGCTGCATCTTTTGAATCGTTTGGCATTTTACAAGGAGCAATAATATCACTTTTATATTTCTACATCTATCTGTCTCTAGGTTTGGTTGTTTTTAATATCCATTCATTAACCAGCTTTGTTTTACAGGCACACATCCTGGAGTACGGCCTTGCTGTGCATGAGAAGTTTGTCCCCCAGGACATGAGACCTCTCCACAAGAAGTTAGTGGACCAGTTCCACCTGATGAAATCCAGTCTTGGCATCCAGGTAGGCCAGGAGGAAAATCACGGTGACTTCAGTGCAGCTTTAAAACCCAGGCAGATGTTAAAGTTAAACAGACCTCCTTTTAGTTAATTACAATCAATTATGCTTAGAAAGATTAAAACAACCCCACTTATGTTTACGATTTTCCCCAAATCATTAAATCTCTCCTGGAAGTGCACGCTGTATGTGAGAACAGAAGCCCACCGCTGTGTTCAGACTTCCGAGTGAATGACCCCTTTAGAAAGCCACTCCTCATTAAACACACTTCCTTCCTCTGCATTAGTGTGTATTTTATTTACATGCCACATGCTGGCATGGAGAAGCACTTAATCATGTGCACTGCCTCTTTCTCAGGAGTTTCCAGCTTATGTGCGCGCCAGCCCGGTGCACTTCACCAACGGGAGCCCGCGAACATGCAGGAACTCTGTGCCCAACATCATCAGCCCAGACGGCGGTAGAGGGGTTGCCAGGCGGAGGTGATTTGTGTTATTTCGTTGCTTCTTCTTATTTTTTTGAATATCATGTGTGCACTCTCTTTTTCCTCACTTTCTCCCTGCCTGTCTTGCCTTTCTCTGGATGGGCTGCCCTTCTTTTCCCATCTTTTTCTTACTTTTCATGTCCTCGCCTCACCTCAAACACCACGCTCTGTGCCTTTGCTCTGTTCCTCCTTCCGTTCTTTACCGGTGTGGCTCCATCTGGGCACACAATAGGTGGGGGCGGCTGGCTGGCTGGCACCCACGGGGATATTTCTGTGTGGCTGCTGCCGAGCCGGCAGGCAGGCTGTGTGCGTACGCGTGTGTCTGCGTGTGTGTTTTTTGATGTGTTCAGTGACCCTGCCACTCTTTCTACCTGCGACATTCTGCCTCCACAGCCCCGTCCCAGGGGAGGGAGCCACACATTCAGACACACGCACATCACCTCGGTCTCCCAGTGACATTTCACGTTTTACTTATTGAGTTTTGATTCTTTTTTGTTGTTGTTGTTGTTCTCTGTTTGGCTACACAGTTCCATCTATTTTTTAAAAGATCATTTTTGGTGACGACTTCTGCTTTAACCTTCCTTTAAAAACCCCATTGTGTTTGTTCTCTAACCTTTCTTTAACACTTTTGCCTTTTGGCAGACAAGTGCTTGATGAAATGCTGTGATTGCTGCATCGATTTATCTTCTTATAATCTGACATTTTCTGTCCCTGTTTGTCTTTTTCTCCTCCCTGCCTGGCTTTTTGTCGACTTTTCATGCTGAATTTTCGGTGAGTGAACCCTCTGAAGCTAATGAAAGCAAATACCGTATCTCCTTTTACTAAAAGCCACCATAACTCTCTTTATTTATTTATTTTTTTTTATCTTTCTCAGTCTCCCCAGCTACCCTGCAGTGAACCGCTACTCCTCGTCGTCTCTGTCGTCTCAGGCCTCCAATGAAGTCAGTAACATCACAGGGCAATCGGAGAGCTCGGATGAAGTCTTCAACATGCAGGTAATCTCCCTCTCCCACTTGCAACCTCTTATTCTTTCTCTGCACAAGGGCTCCTAATGTAAGTTCAATGAGTCCACAGCCCAACATTTACCCTCCTGCTCCCCACAAATGTCCCTTTTTTAATCTGCCCTCCTTTCTCTTCTCCTCTGACCCTTTTCTCTCTGCTTGTTTGTAACTTTATCCGGCCAAGCAAATTGTCGTCATTAAGGACATGTTCCCTTTGTGCAGTCCGGTCCAGGCAGCTTGCTGGAGTCGGGCAGTAATCTAAACTAGATCTGGCCAATTCAGAAAGCTGCCGACAGCTGCTGGCAAGCTGTCTGGTTCACCTGGCAGGCCTGGAATAACATGAGGCAAAGGAAAGACGAGAGGAAAAAAGCTGTTGTCAGAGATCTGAATGATACCTCGAGAGTATTGTTTTTGAGCTTCATAGCTTTTATCTATAGATCAGGAACAATACACTCAACAATAATCCGAAACAAAGTGCATTAGGCCTTTAACCCCAAAGCTCCTGAACACATGCATTCGTAGGTTTTTAGTTGCAGGCTCTGCCATGGATGGTACATGGATTTGTTTTAACAACAGGATGTTTTTTATGGCTCCGCACCAGCAACAGTTGTGGATTGAGGCATTTGATTTCCCATCAACCCATCCGTCTGTGCCAACCTCATGATATTTCAGGAACAAATTGAGGAAGTTTCTAATTTGGCACAAAGTTTATTAAAGGATGAATAAACTAGATTTCAGATTTTAGCAATCATAGTCACTGGAACCTTACAAAACACCTTTTGGGCTATAACGCAAAAAATTATACACAAATTTTGTGAAAGTCCTTTCAAATATCTAATGAGAAAAACAATAAAGTAGTGGCATTTTATGCCTCAAAGGTCAGAATCGCTGTAGCATCATAATTTTCTGCAAAAACTCTTTCCTCAACACAATTTAACACCATAACTCAGGAACAGAAGGGGAGACATTTGGTCGGAAACTTAGTGATTATATAGTTCTTCTGTGCTGCCATGTGTGTGAAGCATTTACCAAAAAAGCCTACTGCCTTAAAACTAATATCACAGCCCACTTTATATAGGATTTTTCTTTATGTGTGATTGTACACATTAAACATACACAGAATGGTATTTAATCATATTAATCATTATTTTACATTAAACAAACAATGTATTACATTGTCAGTCAATTTTATAAATTATAACTGAGGTAATAAAGAATAAATATGTATCAAATAAACTGATTGAACATCACTACTGTTTAGTTTCAGTGCATTGGTGACTAAAAAAAGACAAAATGAAGACTGGACATATTTTTTTAAACCATGTTAAGCAACTTTTCTGAATCATATATTGTCCCATAAATCAGACAATATGTAAACTGATACCGATACCACTTTGATAGGTTGATATCCAGCAATAATATCTGTCAACCGATATATCTGCTTGATATAGTTCATGAGTTTTGATGGAGATAGATGTAAAATTGACCTTGAGTGTCCTTGAGTAAGGCGCCCAAAGGTGCTGCCCACTGCTCCCTGCATGGTGTGTAAAACAGGAGGTTTCTGCAGAGGTTGAGATTCCCCATAGCAGGAATAATAAAGTGATTAATCTCAATCTAGTCTCATCCTCTGGGTGATAAGATCCTTCCCCCTCTCATGTCTTTACTGAAACGAACGGCAGTGTAGCTCTGTCTTGTCGTCATTGAAAGGTTGCCAGACCAAGAATAGTCGACCACATACACTTTCCTAAATTCACCACATGCTGCTTTTACACTTTGATTTTTGTACACATTAAATAAATGTGTTATTTTTTTCTGTTAAGATGGCTTTGAGATGAACAGAATTATTTTCAAGCACACTACACATTAAGTTTGATAAAACAGTGGGATGTAGTTGGATTAAACACAAAGTGATCATTTTGTTTATCCTTGAGATAATATTCTTAATAAAACTTAATATTCTCTCTTTCTCAGTTTTTTTATTTTTGTAAATATGCATTCTGAATGTGATACATCCATAGTATTCTTCCCAATTTTTTGGACTTGTGGTTATGATTTATGTTGGAATTCTCATTAACAGATCAAATATGTAACTTTTTTTTTTTCCGTCCACAGCCCAGTCCGTCTACCTCAAGCCTCAGCTCCAACCATTCTGCCTCGCCCAATGTCACCAGCTCAGCCCCCTCCAGTGCCAGAGGTGAGATCGGCCCTCTCCAGAAAGTACTCATTTTACACTGTTGTAGGCTTTTAGCTGATATTTTACTCCAGAGTGACTCACACAGAGGAAGAGGCTAGACACCATGGACGCCGGGGCTGAACCTTTGACCTTACAGCAACATGATGTTCTCTCAAACCACCACGGCGGCCTGTCTGCTGAGGTCAGCGAGGTTAGACGACAGCGGGGGGAACACAAGCCAGAGAGGGAGAGAAAAAAAAAAAAAACTGAAAAAGAAGAACAATGAAATGGAAAGTTAGAAGCTGAAAATAGAGAGAATACAAAATGAGCCCAGATGAAAAATGAAATGTACAGAGACGTGGAGTCAAATGCTGTTGAAAGAAACATGCGGCCAGTGAAAATGCAAGACAGAGCAACAAAGAGTAAGAGATGATTACAGCTCTGTGGCGTAACCCTCGCAGACCTCAATACGGTCTCCGGTCCAGCCCGGGCCATCCACGCCCCCGCTGCGATGTGGAGTGTGAATATCTAATGCCCTTTCTGTCCGCCCTCTTATCTCGCCTTGTTCAAATGTGCAAACGTGTTCCTGCCTGATCCACATCATAAAAAGTAAGGATATATGAAGACGTTTATGGAAGCTTATACACTCCCCTTTGGCAAGCTGCTAGCAGCGGGCGGCGCCCTTATAAAAGTGGCCTCTGTCTACCTATAAAGCCTGCTGAGAATTATTGCTTGTGTGGTCTTATCTGAATGAGAGCCAGCGATGGGTATCTCATACTCATATGATAGCCTTGCAAGTGCTATCAGGTTTGCTAATGGATCCAGATCTACAAAGCAGCAAAGACCACATGGGAAAAAAATGAGTATTTTGCATGTGTTTGTGTGGGTTTCTGTGTTTGTGTCAGAGTTGTCATTGCTTAGCATGTTTCTCTGTCGGTTGTAATTGTCCAGTATAGCTGAGGAGGTGAGGCGGGTGTGTGTGTGTGTGTGTGTGTGTGTGTGTGTGTGTGTGTGCGTGTGTGTGTGTGTGTGTGTGTGTGTGTGTGTGTGTGTGTGTGAGAGAGGGGGCAGGCCATTTATCATGTCGTAGAGCTAGTGAGGCTGAAAGAACGGTAGAGAGGCTTGGAGGGAGAAAGAGAGATTGGCCTTTCCTGATTGCCAGTATTTGTGGGTAATAGTCTAACACCTTGCTGCTATTTGGTCCCTTATGTGTTGCACATGCTGTTGCCTGTGTGTGTGTGCGCGTGTGTGTGTCGCTGCTCTAACATCTACACCCCCTCCCTTCCAGGTTCACCGCAGATGGCAGAGAAACATAAGCATTCCAGAGAAAATGCCTGCCTGTCGCCACGAGAGCGACCGGTCAGCGCCATCTTCCCCAACCCCCTGGACCCTGCACAGGTTAATACGCACACTTTTATCCACACACACACACACACACACACACACACACACACACACACACACACACACACACACACACACACACACACACACTAACGTTTGAGCGGAATAACCCGAAGCAATTGGCGCAATGTAGGTTCCAGCAAGGATTTTGAGAAGACAAATAAATTGCCATGCAGTCATCACCCCCCTTAGGTTAAACAATTAACACATGTGAATGCAATGAAAAAGTGCCTGAAGATCAAATAACAATAAATGAACTGTTCATATATATATGTGGAATATGTCTAAATGAGAAAAATGAGAATTTGTTTCTGCTGTAAAACTCTTATATTGGGTTTGAAAGTAAAATAATTAAGACATTTCTACTTATTTGCTGTGCTAATGCAAAGACAGCAACAGAAGCATATAGAAGGGGCAGCCCGATGGCTCAATGGTAAAATGCATATTATTAAGACTTAGTCCTTGCACTCAGCAGGAATGTGACTCACGGCCCTTTCCTGCATTACTTTCCCTCAGTCTTTTGTATCTCTACTGCTATCGAATCAAGCCAAAAAAGGCATGTAGAAATATATTTTTTAAAAAGCACAGACAGTAACTGTGCATCTTAACCTTTGTCAAATGGAATGATAGCAAAAATAAAAATGAAATGAAAGCAGATTCATGCTTGTAAGTTTTGATTCTACTAGAACATCTTTAAATTCTTTGGATGGATAAAAAGGCGAATAATTTTCCTCATGCTGCAAGTGGCTGCTGCACCTCTAATCACAGTTAAAAAAAATCTGTCAGTTGGAGCCAAAAGTAGTTCATATATAAGAAAACTTGTCACAAATATGACTTCAAATAACAAAGTCAGTACATGTGCTATAAAGTATTGTTGTTCCATGTGTGTTGGAATGTAAGCCTTAAGCTATCCAAAGAATCTAAGCTATGAAGAGTGACAGGCTATTTCAGGCACCATTTGTTGGTGTTCCAGGTCATTTTGTCCATGGACAGTGTGGTGAAGTGACTCACTGCTGAAGCGCTTTCACGTCTTGCATGTAGCTTGGTTGAATCATCATCAGAACACAGGATGCAAAACTGGGTCAATAAATATCTTTCATAAACAGTTGAAATGCAACACTTTACATAAAAGCATGAAGGGAGAGGTTAACTACAACTCCCAGGGTACGTTTTTGGCAAGAGACATTCAGATTCTGCACTATGCACCGCTGACTGATGGTGAAAGCTGAGAATTAAGTGTGGAGATAACTGCTTATAAATTTAGAAGCTATGCTGTGTTCCCAACTGCAAAAAAAGACAGAAACAAAAGATCGCCACTAAACGTGCAAATACGGCAAAAACAAACTGTGTAATTCTCAAAGCACCCACAAAGGACAAGCTGCACCCCAAACTGTGCTGCCAAGCCAGTTGCATCTTGATGGTCCACTTTTATTTGCACAAATTTAAATGAGGTGATATTCATACATTTGGGACAAAATGTGCTAATTAGTCTCATTGCAAAAAAGTCCAATTCGCACCAACACCAGCGCCAATAGCCACATGCAGTTAAGGTGAAATTAACCACTTTATTTTGGGATTCAATGGCAGGAGGGTCTGCTTGGCTCCCGTAGATGTTGTTTATGAAAATACAAAGGAAGTGAATAAGGTTATGAAACAAATAGTTTTCTGGCTCAGTCTGACTCTTGAAGTCCAGTCCATGCGCTCACATATACTCACTGAGTGAATGTGGACTGTTTGCATGTATGTGACTGTTATGTAGGATTGCCGAAGGACACAGAACATTAATTAATCAATAAATAACACAACACAAGCCGTGCACAAGTAAGGTCAGACTGGGCACCCTCTCTTGTGCAAATATATGGGTGATGGAATCATGTGTTAAAAGAATTGAAATTGTGTTTAGCTTCAGAACTTTATTCGTGTGTTTGCAATGTATCTTTAGTGAATTGGACCTCATGAAGGTGCAGATAACAGTGATGCACTATTCATAGGGCGATAAGCAACCACAATCCATTTTTGTGAAATTGCCCCCAATTTTTAAAATTCCCTGATTGTTGTTTCTCCATGGAAACAGCAGCCAAAGCTCATTGTTTTTTGTACAGAATGCAGTATGAGTTTCTCAGTTCAAATGACATAAAGGATTTCATCAAAAGAAAATTTTGAAATGGGACCACTGAATGGGGCAAACACTTCCCCTCCCGCTCTCTATACTGTAAGCAGATGGACATGTCCTCCCTGCGTGAGCTGCTTTTCTATCCAGGTGATGGAAATGGAACACTCATTTTTTTGCCTTTGACTTGCAGCCCTTACAGATGGTTGCTTTCTCTTCAGCCGGGCTCACTTTGCTCCACCTGTTTTACGAGATATGTGACTCTGAATAAGTACAGGCTTTCACAAGTTTGCCCGACACTGCTGCCGGCCCTGATGTGCATGCTGGGGCAGGAATCGGGGTCACCTTTTTATTACACAGCATATCTCGATGGGTGACTTCTGCCTCAGGAAAAAATTGCCTCCTGGGCGAGGGCACATGCCATGAGGCCCTTTTTGTAGCTGAGAATTGCAGTTTTTCAAGAGCAGAAGTCCAGCTTTGCCTCATTTTCAGTAAATAAACAACATCCCAGTACGGCAAGAACAACATGATATTGCAGCGTCTTCTTATCCTGAAGGGCAGCGTGTAACGCAATCACACACTCCATCCTCTGTGACAAAGCTGCTGTAAGAGGAAAATAATGGGTTTCTTTTTAAAGCATTTCATCCCTTTTCGGTCAGCTCTACTGGCACCTGTTTTTCAATCAAAAAATCGTTTTAAGTCTAGAGATGAATAGATGTTGGGAGCTATTTCCAACCTGAGAGCTGTTAATGGGACACTGGTTATTAGAATCATTGATCACTTGTATCTTTTACTGTAATTAGAGCAACAAAAAAAAGACTGTTTGACCAATGGAGTGGGAATGCTCACACACTATTACAAATATCACACCTCTGCTAGACATAAAGGTCATTACGCATTCAACACTCTTCCTCTCCGACTGTTGCTGTCTGTTTCTCCCTCTGTCTATTCTATTGAATCTGAGGGGAGAGATTTCACACTTTGGTATTTACTTTAACTGCCTGATATTCAATTATTCCTCGCTGTGCTAAAGCTGGCATTTACCTATCATGTGTCAAATACCTTGTTTTACGCTGCAAGTATCTGACAGTAATATGGACTATTTTCTCTTTGCACAGAGAGCTCCTACCCATCAGATAGGTGACACCACTTTACCAAGGAGTGACCCCAACCTGTCAGCACCGGACAAAGGTAAAACACAATTTTTTATTTTTACATCTTTCTCCTACATGCACTCTTGACTGTCCACATTCATCACTCAAGAACTCCCAAAACACTTCCACCTTCCAGGGAGTCCTTTGGAAGCTAGAGGATCTGTTAGTTACTTTTTTTTCTTTGGCAAGGTTTCAATGTTACAAGCAAAATAACGTGAGTTTCAGCAATTAACACGATTTTCAGTTTGGTTACACATGATTCCTTCAACGCCTGTAAACTCAGTTTCAGTACTGATGGAAAGGACTTTTTTCATAAAACCTTCCTGTTTATCATAGGTTGGTTTAAGTTTCTCCTCTAAACATGAGGTACATATAATGTAATAAGTTTTGTTATATTCCTGTAATGTCTTTCTTTTGCTAGAATTGTATTCAAGTCACACGAAGAGTATCGCAGGTAAAAAAAATAAAAAATAAAATCGAGGAAAAATAATCCAAGCAAAATACTTTTTTTTTTTTTTACCTGTTGTAACATAAACACAGAAGAGAAACCAATTAAAATGACCAGAATATGTTTTGCACCTCAAGGCTTCCCTAGAATCTCTCAACAGAATAATAATGCCAAAGTGAGACATGCATTTAAAAAAGAATATTTATTATTTTTAGTATTCCTTACTGTTAGTGCAGTGCTCCTGTATTACTCGCCGACGCTCACATCCCCAACCGGACTAGCGGTCATCCGTCCAGACAAGCATCGTGTGTGACATTTTGACCGCAGAGTGACTGGAGGCATCTGTCTTCACACAGCTGCTTCAGGGAGCTCCTCAGGACACACACACACGTGCACACACACACACACACACACACACACACATATACAGACAGACATGCTGGGCTCCTTTTTACTCTGAATCCTAAAGCAGACACACTGATGGACGTGCGTGACATTCATATGTACAAATTCATATTATTAGTTCAGCACCAGGGATGTCATTTTTCTCAATTGAGGAAGAGAAAATCACGTTTCTTACATTTTCTTGGGAAAATATTCCTATTATAAATTGAGATTGAAAGCTGCTTCCCCTCCCCATGTGTAATTAAAAAAACTTGAAGAGTTTGATTGCTTTTCTCTGAACTTCAGCGAGTGTAAAACGCACACGCAATGTGAGATGCATCTCCTTCCATCAGTGCCGCGAACGAGCCCTTTGTGAAATCATTAAGGAGGATTGCGGAAAGAACACCTCAAAATAAAGAGCGAACATGAGCTTCCCAGTGACTCGCACGTCTTTCCGTGTGATTCTGTAAATAATGCAGCGAGAGATAGATGAACCCGCCGCAATATGGTGACATGACACCTCGATGCATACGACAATGAAGGAAGGCGCAAAAATTTACACAAAACCTGTGATAAAAGTGTTGCTTCCTCCGCCTTTGTCTTAAATTATACCTCCTAATATAGAGTTGTTAAAACGCAGCGCTCCCTGGACTCTCGTTTGCAGTGAAGTGAAAATGAAGCCTGTTGAGCAGTGACGTCCAGTGGCACCAAACTAGCGCAGTTTCATAAAGTGTGACCCGACCAATCACCCCCACTGTGATTTCAATTATAGTGTCTGATTGCATTTTATTTTTACTGAAACGTCTCCACATAATACAGCTCCTACACATTAGAGTGGCTACTTAAGGGCTTTAGGTTTGATTAACTGTGACGTATATACTTTGCCCTGAAGACTGAAAAATACTGGTCTTAGATTTCCACCTGACATAGTGTCAGTTGATGGTGTATTTCCATGTAATTTTCTACTATATTCGTGCTGATGTGAAATCCACAGTCAGGAAAATCTGTTACCCTGTTTTCACACCAGATGTGGAGGTTTAGGATTGCACACAACACAATTTATTTTTCTCTTCTATTTCTATTTGTGGATTTTTCTTCACAGTAAAAACAACACTATGATGAAATATCTATTTGATTAAAAAAAAGAAAACAATGAAGAACTGACAAATTGGAATATGGAATTATTTCTTTTCTAATACAAAGTCTTGTGCAGTCAGTGGCCTGCATTGCATGTTCTAATTGGTAAAAAAAAAAAAAGAAAGTATCCTCTACTGTCTGAAATCATCACTTCTACTGAGGTTTGCTTTGCAACAGGATGCCTTTCTGAGGCATACCTCTGCAAATTATGATTGCTCTTTTTTTAGTGTTTCTGGATGAAACAAATGCACGCTGTTATGGACTAAAATTACCTACATTTCCTCTGAAAAGCACAAAAGAGACACAAAAAAGTATGACAGCTCCAACAAAAACAGCTGGGACATGTCAGAAAATTGAGATGCCTCAGAATACAAAGAGTACTTCATAATAATTAAAAATGCACAACAAAAAACAAGCGTGGTTAATACACATTTCACTGGAATGCCCTTATCTCCAGCATGGATGTCCAATGAAATACTCACATTGTCAGGATACAGAAAAGATAACAGTATTTGTTTCTGTGTATAGAACAAAAAAAGAAAAGTGTCAGTTTTGTGCGTCTCTGGATCCCAGAGCTATGGCCTCTCAAGCTTTTGGTCCTAATTTATCTCAAGGAGGATTTGAAATATATCAGAGCAGGAGAAGCTTAAAACTGAATATTGGTAAAATGAACGTCCTGGAGCTGCTTCATCAGAATTGTTAGTGTTTAAAGCTAAAACATGGCTTCAGACATTGCTTAGTCATGATTGGTTCATCTTTTTTCCAGCCCGCCCACTTTAAAGACTCAGGAGAGCGCAGAGAAAAAGCAATAACAGATTAATTACTCCTTAATTTAGAAACCATTAGTCGCGTCTTCCTGTTGGATCCCCACATTTTTTTGGTCATTTTAATGCAATATTTTTAATACTTTTACACTATTGGCTTAAATATTTGCTTTACTTGTACAGTAGTTTGTTATTATGGCAAGGTATAATATCACAGAAGTATGCTTTGTATTTGTAACAATGACGGAAATTTATGTAGTCGCTTTTTCGATATTTCTGTATTACATCTAAAAATTGATTATGTTCTGTTTAAATTTACAATCAATTCCATTTTGTTGTGCTGGAATTAGTTTTCACTCACTGTGATGACCAAGTGAATCCACTTCATCATAATATATATTTTAAATGATGTATTCACTGTTGCATGTTGGGTGTGAATCTAGGTTTTCTCTGCAGGGTACAGTGTGTTCTGATCTGTTCATGTATTTCCAGTGTTCATGCCATCCGCCTGATTTGTGTTTGTCCATGTTGTCCTGTGAAGCCCATAACCTGTTGAGTGACATGTGATGTTTCTGTGCACTGTAAGTGAGACCCACCCCCAGTAGCTGGAGCCTAGACAGTGTCAAAGAGGGCGCTCCATCCTTGTCTGACTCTTTTGGCAAATTGCTATGCCCTCCTGTACCTCCTAGGCCACCGTACTCAGGTAAAGTGGCCACTCATGATGAAATCTCAGATGGAGAATGATACTAATTTTCCTCTCGGACTTTTAACACCTGGAGCTTCCTTCCTTCGCTTCCTCTTCCTACTAGAACATTCCCTCATCTGAAGCTCTCAGCTCCTGTCTCCTGGCTTGCTGCTCCTAATATGATCCACACGCGACGGCAACAGCATTCTCTTTACTAACTGGCTCGAAAAAGCCGATATTTTAGCGTGCGAGTTCAGCTGAGAACGAGTCTGAAAATCTCTGTGGACTCTGAGAGGGCTGAAGTCAATCCCATTTGAAATTCCAGTCAATTCCCGGATTTGTGTTCTTTTTTTCTGCCTTTCAGGCCCCCCTGAGAAATGCATGTCATTACATTTCAACAGCAGTTCCCGTCCTACCAACAGCTCAAACCGTATTTTAGTTGTTTACTTATTTACAGATGCGACAGACTTGACTTATTCCCCAGTGCTTTCGGATATATTGTACTGCCCAACAGCGTAATAAGCAGATGGAGTTTTTTTTCTCCCCACTTTATTCTGCCCTCATTGCATAGAGCAGTAACAGCTGTTGGATGTAGAAACAGCTTAAGGCAGCCTAAAGGACCTGCAGAACATCAGCGCTTATTTGATTCATTGATGCTTTAAGCCACTGGCCCTCTCAGCTCCATGTGTGTATGTTTGCATGACTCACGCTGTGTCATCATAGCGAAAAAGGAGGAAAACGCTCTAATTTGAATTTGCCCTCTTTTCTTTCTCTCTCTCTCTCTCTCTCTCTCTCTCATTCCGTTGTCAGCAGGCTCCTCGGCTAAAAACATGAGGTCGCAGTCTCCTGTCTCCGCGTCCAGATCGCCACAAAAGGTTGGTTCCCTTCCTGTCACTTACTTCCTGCTGCGAGTTTGGGGTTTTTCCCTCCTTTCTTTCCATGAGACAGCCTGACCTTGCTTCGTGACAGCCTCGGGGGCTTTATCCTGCACTGCTAACATCTCACCGGCCCGCTGCAGGGTCTTTATCCCACTCTGTGACAACTCAGGGCCTGGGAGCTTTGCATTACTGTTCAGTGAAGCTGCTAAGTACTCCAGTGCTGCTGATTTTGTCATTTTTTTTTATGACACGCCTGTCCCAAAGAGGGCCCAAAACGGTGACTGGCTGGAGGGCACTCATCATGTAAGCTAAACGACACCTGGTAGGCGCCAACTGTTGTCCACTTCACCCTGTGCGAGGGTGTCACAGCTTGTTTGCCAAAAATATGCAAAACCAGATGAATTTATTCAGCTTTGCTACCTGTACTTGTCAGAGGATTTAAATTTCAAAGACTGAACCCTGTTTGTTATGTTTTTTTTTCCTTACTATTGATGCAATGAGATGCAATGAGGGCTGCACTAAATGTTGCCTTTAGCATCTCTCTTTGTTAGAACAATCCCTCTGACCTCATGTGTTTTTTCTGTTTATCTGCAGTTAAACTGATTACTCTCACTCTGTCTCCAAGCTCTGATTTATTGTTAATGAGCTTCTTAGTTGTTACTACCAGTCTGCAGAAGCATAAGAGGACCAGGAAAGGTTAACTAAGCGCTGAGTGAGCTTTTAATGAGGGGTAAAAAGTTGTTGTGAGACTCTGGTGAACCGAAGCTTGTCTCCTGTTAAGTGTTATCTTCTTTGTGGGCTTGTCACAAGCAACAGTGCTAAGCTCCCAGCTCTGTTGCGGGTGGGATGTCGTCTTCCATGTGACAACAAGTGAGAGTGTGGATGTTTGCGCATGTTCGTGTGGTCTGTGTGTGTGTGTGTGTGTGTGATGCGGAAAGAGAGAGTCTGGAAACCAAAGTGTGAGTGACAGCTTGGCACTCAGCATGCTCTGTCAATCAGATTCGAGCGTGCTGAAGGTGTGTGCATGCCGGCGTGTTTGTGTGCGCCGCGGCGGTAGAAGAGGCCTGGAGCGTAGAAGCAAGCTGCCCATCACAGCACAGCCAGAGACGGGTCCTCTGTGGAGCTCCAGCAGGCCCCATTATCTGGCACACACGCTGAACACACACATCAGTCAGTGCAGCCAGGGGCCCATTACCGGACCACAAACCCCAGGACAGGAGTGAACCTGCAGAAAACACATGGTGCCAGCCTGACAGGGCTGCACTTACTCATCTGCAGAGGTAGAAATGATATTTACTGGGAGCCTGTCTCTGGAGAACAGGGTCAGGAGTCTGAACTGCACGTCAGCACCATATATATATTTTTTTTTTATAATGTAGATCGTTATTGGTTTTTACTAGCAATGTCTCAATACCACTCTTTCATTTAACACAACATAACTGCAGCCTTGAGGATCTGCCCTTAACAATACGGTGTTTTTCCCTCTCTTAAACACCTACACTGCTCATAATACTCTTCATTTGTATGGACACACTTTGCTCAAACTGTGAAACAAAAATCTTTTCCACTGAAGGAATGAATACGTAGCTTCTATGCAATGCTGCTGCTTCTTTGCAGCATTTAGAAAGTTTAGCAGCATTTAGAAATTCAAAATTAAATTAAAGATTAACATTGTGCCAAAGTTTGTATCTGAATATGAAAAATAACAAAGGGATACCTGTTGAAAATACTGCATATAATAGCACACACAGTGTAGCTTGTTCCTCAGTGAAAAGGCCAAAAAATTTGAAATAAAACAAACAAAAAAAACCCCATATACCTGAGAGTTTTGGTTAATTGATGGTACAGGGTCATTTTTTCCCCAGTAGTTAATCTTCTCCAAACTGGGGCTGTTCGGACCACCATCTCCTGTGATATTCTGACCATGGATGAGTACCTAATATGACCCCACTTCAATGAAGCCAAACTATCCCTTTTAGTCGACTGAGCACGTTCTCTCAAACAAAGTCAGCACTATATTAAAAACCCAGACTTTCACCGTGCTCAGCCCAGATGTGAAAGGTTTGTCCAGTCGTGCATGTCGAATGGTTAGCTCTGTTAGCGCGTGCCCCCTGTAGCATTAACAATACAACCTCACTGATCAATTGTATACTCCACTAGATCCAATTAAGTTTTAGCAGATATAATAGCAGCATGGTGTAATTGCTTAGAATAACATTTTGATGAGTGATCGGATTTTTTTTTAGTGTGTGTGTGTGTGTGTGGGGGGGGGGGGGGGGGTG
>JAOWBC010000904.1:12973295-12988102 GCA_028566105.1 Hypoplectrus providencianus | reverse complement strand
TATATATATATACACACTTATTCTCTTTGTAACTAAAATGGTTTTAGGTTCAGCTGTTAATCTGTTCCTCCCAAAGATTTCATGTCCAGGGCCATGTGTTAAAGGCTGTAAAAATCTCCCTCTGGTATACTCGCACTTCAGAGGCTGCAAATGAGTTACTGGTGTTTGATGGAAGAAGACACATTCACACAAGGGAGAAAGTTCCCTGTTCATCACATAGCATTTAATTACTCCACCACCATCACCACCAGTCAGCACAACACTTGTGTGTTGCTGACACTGTGCTGCTTGACCGAGGGACCTTGAACAATTGTCAATTGTGTTTGTGTGTGAATATTGTGTGCATTTCCCCTCATACAGACTACTGTGTGTGCAGCTTGGTGATTGGGAGACGAGCACACTTCACCTGTCAGCACCCATCATAATTGTTGGTGGTTGGCTGTAATTTGACAGCAATTATCATGTCAGAAATGAATTCCCGGCTAATCGCTGAGTCTCCTTGCAACAGAGGGCACATACTGTGGCGACGGGGAGAGACATGCCTCCACCATTCAGCGCGCCTGGGAGAATTGTTGACGGTTACAAACCTCCATGGGCTTGTCAATCTGCTCATTATTGGGCGAAGAGCTGCATTTTGCGTGTAGTAGCAGCGAACAAAGCCTGTTCTGGTTAAAGGACGGGACAGAGTTAAGCAGGCAACAAATTTCTGCTGATCCCAGACGTTGACATTATACATTTGTGGGCACAGATAGCTTCCTTACAACAAAAGGAAGCATAGCTGGAAGGCACAGAGCTGTAATAACATGTAAATATTATGAACCTGCTGAGCTCCCTGTAATTGTACAGACGTTCAACACATTCTAAAAGATGCAGCATTCATTATATGCAGTACAAGATTTTTTGCAGAACATTTTAGCCCTATTATAAAAGCACTAAACATTCTTCGTTTATAGCATTCATGGGTGATGATACATAATTATCAGGGGAAAGGCAGTGCTAGGTATTAATTTAAAATTGCCAGGGGCGAATTTGGGAGAACACACAGCCGCAGAGAAACCCAAGGTGTTTGTCTCGCTCTGCAAATCTCTCCAGGGAGAGGAGAAGCTGGAGCAGCTCTGCAGGGAGCAAAGAACCTCCATCTCGGAGGCACACTGAAGACAAGTTTCAAAGAGAAACTCGCAAGAATAGATGGTGTGTTTTATCTTTCTGCTCCACTCGTATATCTGCTCTGTTGTGTTCGGCAGCTTATGGGGGGATTTTCACCTGACAGCTTCAAATACTGCAGGTTGTTTTTAATGGCACGATGAGTGAAGTTTAATTTTTTGACTTGTGCTGTCCTCAGAGGAGGACTGTTGCCTCAGCTGAATGAAGAGTTGACTGCTAGTGTCAAATGCTTTGAATGCTGAAGAGGAGTACAAGACAAAAAGAGATCAGGGAAATGCAGGCGTGTGTGTTTGCACATGTACGTCCGTGTGAACGTGTATTCCGGAAGGAGATATACTGTATTTCTTCCAGCAGATTTGTGCTGTGTTTTCCAAATTTGCTGCAGTGAGCTGTAGCACAGAATTCAACCCTTGAGCTAACAACATAGAGGAAAATGACTTGCCTGTTAAAAGCATTAGTCTTTCATTGCACTTGGTAGCAAATGTACTTTGACTGCAAAGTAAATGTTTATAAAATGAAATACTTTATGGTAGTAGAAAAGTAATAACGATTCACAACAACAATACACTAATCTAAGCCGTATAATGTAATGTCTTAATTTCAGGTCGGGGAATGCTTATAGGTTGGAAATCATCATGCCCCCCCTTCTATGTAGTTGAGTTCAGTGTTTTTAGAAAGTTAGAGGAAAGATTACTTTTCTGTTAAAGATTTATAACTCTTCCTGTTTCCTTGGTCTTTGTTTGAGCCCACTGTTATTCATCTGTTCCCCTTTTCTCTTTAATTAAATACCCTTCTGCGTTATATATATATTTTTTTACTAATATGGATTCCTTCAGTTATGTTTTTTGTAAGGGGCTTTTGGATGTTTGAGGCAGTGTGATTTGTTCTGTGTTTGGGGGAATTTGTAGATAAACACTATATGGGGTAATGAAGAGTTAAAAAATAAACAAAACTGTATCCAGTGTGTTACAAAAATACAGCCCATAATTCAGATAACAAGTAAATCTATCACACTATTTAAACATTCACAGCATTTTCATGTTTGTTCATTGTTTGTGCAATATCATCCATAACCAGTCACTTTACCAGATTGGTAAACTCCCTAAAACACCAAACATAATTGTCATTATTGTAGACATATACACTAACGAAAACATGACACCAAGTAGAAAGACATGTTAAATATAACTATATATTTCCTTCAGATGTAGTCCTATGTCTGAGGTTATCTCAATACCAGAATCCTGAACTTTGATACAATCCAAATATCTAAATTACAGTTATTGATACCTGTCTTGAGAACGTAGCAAGAAGGGAAAAAAAGTCCTCTACACAGTAAATATTATTTTTTTATTTGACAACCTGTGCTATCTGACCCTTTTCTGCATTTCTCTTGGATTACTGCTGGATCTGCTGCATCTTTTTAGAATGTGTTGAATGTCCATCCAATTACAGGGAGCTTAGCATGTTCATAATATTAACATATTATTACAACTCTGTGCCTTCCAGCTATGGTTCCTTTTGTTGTAAGGCAGTTATATGTGCCCATGAATGTAAAATATGTACAACTGGGATCAGCAGAAATGTGTTGTCTGCTTAACTCTGTCCATTCCTTCATTATGTCCTCTGGTCTGCATACAATGATGGAACAAGCTGATAGATTATATGTGGAAAGGAACCTTAAAGCAGTTTCAACCCAGAGACCCCTGGAGAATTATGGAAGTCAGATGTTAAGGGTTAAGTTGTTGGAATTTCTGTAAAATACATTAAGTCTATGGGTGACAGCGTTTCACCCCAAATTAATGAAAGGTGTTAACATTCCCATGTATGCTAATCCAGAGCCTCTTGTCTCTTGAGACTATTTTATCCAGCACTTGAACCACACTACTGCAGCTCCCTCATTATCATATGCCCCTATCCTTTCCAGTGAGTCATCCAGTGAAGGTCAGCAAATGGCGACCCTATTTACTATGCCTTCATGCCCACCAAGGCTTCTGGATCCTGGCTTCCACTCCAACCCCTGTGGTTCAGTAGTCTGTGGGACCAGAGGGCAGCTGCATCAAGACTTGCATCAGGCCAGCCATGCTAAAAGGTACTCTTTCGCCCCTATCTAACCTCTCGCTGTCACCCGCCCTTATTCTCCGTAGGGGTGTATATTAAATTAAATGTTAGGCTCCCTCCATCTCCGCTCTCTTGGGTGATCGCCTTAGTTCTGCCTGGCTGGTTCCTCTGTGAAGAGGCCTTTCTTGTTTCTCCTACACACATGAATAAACATAAGGTCAGGTGAGATTTTGAAGTGTTGTCCCCATAAGGGTTTGCTGTTGAGTTAAAAAAAAAAACTGCTTCAGGGTTACATAATGACAGGAAAGATGGCACAGGAAGGGTGGTGGGGAAGTGAACCTCTGTCAGTATGAAGTAGACTACTTTGGGTGTAGAAGTAGTTGTGGTTGGAGTACAATTTAATAAGCTTAAACATGAAATTGCCCTACCTGGAGAGTGATGTAATTGGTAAAATATTGGATAATACAGGTTTAAAACGAACTGCCCAACCTCCCTGGAAGAGTGATGCTTGAAAGATGAGGTTTTCTGTCTAGGTGGGTGATCCCCAGTTTGTAATTCAGGTGCAGATAGCAGATATTTTGGTACATAATGGATTTGTTTTCTAAAAACTGACATGAACACTTCTACCTCATGGTGAACCAGTCAATAAATGCACTATACAATATACACCTTTTAATATTGATTTGGGTTTTGGGCTGACATAATATATTGGTTTACTCCAGCAATGTCTTAACAACAGGGTTCCACTGAAGTAGTTTGAACTTAAATGTCTGATAAAGATTTTGGACTGAAGCTGGTGCTGATTGACAATATTTTGCAAAATGTTCAATCTTTATGACCAAAAGAAGTATTCATTCTGAAGCCGTGTTTTACTATGGTTATCTTTTACTTCTTGAAAAATCTGATAATCTGTGGCCACAATTATTTGCTTTAAAAGGACATTTTCAATCAGCAGCTCTTGCATGTAGTCTGTCCTTGACAGTGTTGTGTACTATATAAGCATGTGAGATCTATAAAGTAATGGTCTATCCAGTTTGGGGCCTGCTTATAAACAGCCTGACCACCAATGAACAAATATGAATAGCATTACATTTTTTAACATTGAGTCATCTAGGGGGCTGGAGTGGACCCCTTGTCTGGTTGGTTCAGGCCCCCATGCCGCAGGACAACATTTTTCACCCCAGATAGAAACAAACTATTGACAAGAAAACATTTAAGAACATCTCAATCTACTATTGAGAACAGTCGAGAAGAGCTTGAGGAAAAAACTGCAAAGTTTAGAATATTCGGACTAGAGAAAAGACCAGCCTCAAACAGGAACAACACATTTGTTTTTTAGAAGTTGCATGAAAAGGGGCAGAAAAAATGGTCTGAGTGGAATCATATTTATAGGGGTAAAATTTCCAACAGTCTGAGGTGTACATTTTGTTGGGGCTGTTGAAATCATCTGTAGCTGGCATCTTCTAAATGTGTTTTTTTTGTCAAAGATTTGTTGGTTCTATAAATACAAGTAACATTTGAAGATTTATATGCACTGGCATCAAATAATGATATTTGCAGCATACAGAACCTTAAATCAGAGCTTGGCACCAGAGCTAGCAGCAGCTGGAGAACTAGTAGCAGCTGCTTGTATCTGCCTTGGATTTACAAAGTGGTTATGACTTCTCTGCAGAGTTCAACAAAGCAGCTAACTGGCTGCCAAAAGAACAGCAGAAGCACTTTTGTTTCTTTGCCTTTCTGCAAACTTTTTATTGTGTCGCTTGTTTTCAACTGCCCTCAAATTGTAAATGGTGTTTGAAAAGAAAACGCTGTCAGAATTTAGCGTAAGGCTATGTGAAGAAGGAGGTGGGACTCGCAGCTGGGGGTTAGCCACGAGAAGGATAATGCACTGCTTGAGCACGCATGGTTTGATTCCTGCAGGAGAATGACTTTACTGGGCTATTACCGCTTCAGCTAGACGGCACTGAATCGTTCTTTTGTTCTGGCAGTGAAGCTCTGAGGGGTTTCTCACAATGAATTCCTATTGATTTTTCTGGTCATGTCATCAAATTGTATGTGGCTTGAATCGTGACTACTGTTTTCTCATCTGCTCCCTGAGGTTCCTCTCCTCTATTAACTTCATTTTTTTTTATCGTATTTGGATAGGGCAAAACTAAACATAAGACTGGGAGAAGGAAAGCTGTGAAGAAAACTGGTAAATAGAAGTATACACCATGAGCAGACCTGCCATGTTAGTCACTTGTTCAGTAAAGTTCCACAATATGTGAAGAATGCTTATCCTCAAACATTTTTGTTTTCATTGCTGCAGCATTTTGAAAAACTACATCAAAGTGCATTTATGCAGCAGAGTTTTGATGTAGCAAGTTGATGGGCAAAATTCTACCATACTCATGAGATAGGGTTACGTCCTGACACAGCTATGTAACTGGCTTCAGTATCCTGACTTCACAGCTCTTTCTTTTTTGGAGAACTGTTGCGAGCATGTCATAAATAATCCATACATACTTTATTGTTCAAGGCAAACAAAGTTTATCACATAGTCCAAAGATATACAAAGCAACATAAAAAGACATACAGCACGAGTTTAATTAAGTGGATGGTATATATAGATAAGCTGCAATGGAGTAATAGAGAAATTTAACATCAGTTCAATTTCTCCTGCAGTTATACATTTCCGGAAGGAGCTGAGAGCTGTGTAGAACAGAAACTATAAACGTTTCTTCTCTAACATGGCAGCTCTTGGGAGAGTAAGTGAACCTGTCAGAGATGACCCAGAAGGTCTTCATAATTTGTAGCCAATTAACAAAATATTTTGGCCCTTATTCATTCAGAGTTAATAAAGAAATAGTAATATTTTATAATCTGTTGACATGCAAGAACCCAGTGTAAAGATGTGAAAACTGTAGGGATGTGCTCCACTTTTCTGAGCTACCTTGTGTTTCTAGTATTCTTTTTCTGTTTTATCAGGCAATTACAAGATCAGACTACTGTACTATCATTTTAAAAATTATTGCAACACTTTAGGTATGCCTGTGCATGACCTAGAAAAATGTGTCTACGACTGTAATTTGTCTTTACATGTCTATTTCAAAAGCTGATCAGACAGCTGCAGATGCACTTCTTTAATTAACTTAAACCAAATCGTTGAAATGAGGAGTAATTCAGTTAAGATCTTGCAATTGCACAAGTACAGCAAAAGTAATGCACATCCTTAAGGTCTTTTGAGGACAAAACACAGCTGGTGTATGACTGGTGTCAAAGCATTTTGTTCCTATGTGAGACCACACGTTGGCATGCTTGTCAGGTTACACCATTGTCTCTTTTCCCAACTCCAATCAGTGTTAAGAATATCATCAGTTCCTGTCCAGACAAGTGTGTGTGTGTGTGGGGGGGGTTGCCCACTGATCTGAAGGTCTGTGTTAAATATATATGTGTGTATATAATATGTATAAACAAATATATATGCAACTTCAACAAACATCTGTACGATCCTTTGTAAAACCATCCAGTATCTTGTAATATGCGCACCATGCGTCCTCTCACTAACCCACTCACACTGTGATGCTGCAGCCATCTGTTAATGTGCTGCAATCTTAATTAGGCCCTCATCAGACTAAGTAAATCAGAGATATGGCTGAGCCAACTGTATCACACCTAGCAGGGGCTTTACTGATCAATAAATTGTCCTCCAGGGGCTACTGTAGCTCTTACCAAACCTGGCTCTCTCTGCCACTTGGTCTCAGCACAAAGGTTGGGAAGCATGCCTTGTTTTGGTAGAAGTGTTGTGTGAAAATTGAATATATTATTACTGTCTGTGTTATTTTTAAAACCATATATTCATCTCACTCAGAAAAGCTTTTAAATGGTTAATTGGTCTCATGGTCATTGATCCAGCACTGCTACTCCCTGCCATGTTGCTTCAATGCATATTGAATGGTGAGTGGGTATGAGTTTAACACTCTCTTTTTCTGCTTTCACAACCCAAATTGTGTGTATCGAGATTCTTTAGAGAACCTGGTAAAGTGATGTTACATCAGATGGCCTTGTTGTACGATTTTGCATATCTGTGTGTAACATTTTTCAAGCATTGGTAGCTCTGAATTCAGCATTAACGAATAGAAAGTGCATTTGAAAATAATCATGCTCATGGGTTGTCTGAGTGCCAGCAACACAAGCTACTTGTATCTTGAACCTTAACACAGATTAACATAGGGTTAACAGGAAGGTGATATTTTGGTTCAATATTTAGAGACAGACAGCACAATCTGACTTTCCTGAACATGCAGCTGACTTCTAAAGCTTTTATCACTACACAAGCATAGATGAGAAAAAACTTCTCATCTACGCTCTTAGGATCATTTGAGTATCTTTGAGATGTGTAAGGGTTGTAATTTACAATTTGCATTCCTTTCTGCTAAATTAACAATAAGCATTACTGAGCATAACTTTTCTGTTCTCTTGCTATTAAGAACTTGTAACTTTCATTGCCAATCCTCAACTCTCTTGGTTAGTGGCCATCCATAAAGTAAAGAATGGAAAAGAGGTTCTTTCTTTTCGAGAAATAAAAGGGAACACAGCTATTCCATGCCGTGCAACTTGAAGGTTGGTGTAAACACCTAATGGTGATTCAAGTGACCTTGTCAGTCATCATTTGTTAAATTGCTAATGGTTGTTTTCTCTCTAAAAAGAGTTGAATACTTAAAATGCTGCTGGCAACTTTCCTGATCATTCTAAAATGTCTTGCTTTGGCAGTTCTGCTTTGCACCGTTTCACTCAACCATTGACATTCAGCTGACCTCATTCCATATCATCTCATGGTTCAAAAGTTCATGTGAAGAGGCGCCTGTGTACCAAGCATTAGTTCTCTGCCCAGTCTGTTCTCTCTCCCTCAGCGGGCTATCAGGGCTCCATTGGAGGTTTGGCTCTAATCTGTGGGCTCCGGGGTGTGTTTCCTGCGTCGGGGCTGTGGCCCAATCCATCTGTCTTCATCAGTGAGTCGGGCGGCTCTGGGCTTGGGCCAGCAGGACCCCGCTAAGCACCAGCTGCTAGCTGCCTTTTACACTGATTCCCACCAAGTGGGACATATTTACAGTACAGCAAGCTGCCCGGTAAGATTGGAGGACCATTCAGCTCTTAGCGCCTTGATTTTTCCTTTTTCTCTTGAGGTTTCATTCTGTTGGCTTTCCATTTTAGACTCACAACACCCTCCACAGCCTGTGCTTTATCTGAGTATTTATCATTCTCTGTCATTCTGTCAGTCCATGTGACTACACATATGCCAAGGTATAGATGTTAAAATGAGAACGTAATTGTATGTACTCATTGTAGGTCCTTCGCATCTGAAAAGACTTATGATGGTATACACTGGATGGACCATATAGTGAATAGACGGAATAATGCAACCCATAACTGAGACCTTGGATTCCTTCAAGGTCTTCTGTTTTGTTTGGCTCCATTCACATAAAGCCAAGCAGAAAGTTCAGAATAATCTATAGATAAAGAATAATTGTGTTGTAGGCTGTCACCCCAACCATTATTGCTGTTGCCATGGCTTCAGTATATGATGGAGAGGCTCATACACTTCTCTTCACTGTCCTCTTTCTGCCTATGGTATACTTTGCTTATGGTCCATCCACGCATCCATCCTTCTGTCCATGTTTATCACACCTTCACTATTACCATGTTAACTCACCACTTGAGTGAACAGCTTCTGCGCATCCCTGCCTGACAACAGGAGACACTGTCTCAGAATGAAAAATAAAGAGCTTTTCCATAAACTAAGCAGTTCCAAAAATATTGTGCTTGAGCACAATGATTTAAATTGTGCAAAATACTACCTACTACTATTTCCAGTGCTCAGTCACTAACAGAGGCAGGTGACCCTGTAGAGTGGGTCACAGTAACTGGATTGATTTGGAGGGGCTGCTTCTTAGCATGGTGAGACTCTAAGCTAATTATCTCCCTTTGAAACACCAGCCTGGCCTTTAGCTTGTATTGAATAAGTCCATGGGCTCTGAACAATAAGACTGGGCTGAGGAGGCCTCCAGGCCAGGGGTCCTTGCTATGGAAATCAATTTTGGTCTAAATGGCAATGAGATTAGCGCAATACTGATCTGATACTTTGATTTTCTTTTCCGCCTCCCCACAAGCTCCTCTTTCCATTTCGGCTGCCCTGGAGTATTGTCATGTGAGCAAATGTAGATTAAGTAGTGTGTCTTCATCAGACAGGAGAGGATAGGGGAAATGTCACTTGAAAGCCTTCTGGCAAAGCATGTTCTCTTTGTCTTTTCAGCTATGCTAGCGGCATGGCTCTCTAAGCCCATTGGTCCACCTTACTTACCATGAAATTTGTCAGACATCTTCTCTGGATGATTTAAAATGTTTAAACAGCACACTGATTTGCAGCTATTTCCAGAATTTAAGTGGGATAGAAGAGTGAGGAAATGGGTTAGATAAGCCATGAAATATGATTGGGAAGTAATTAAAGTGCATTAAAGCTGTACAAATGCCTGATCTAGCAATGTTAACGTATGGGGAAAATAATGTGTGTATCTGCCCAGTGATTCAGATTTACTTCAAAATTAAATGGGTTCTTCTTTGTTCTGTGCTGCAGCCTTCCACTTTCCACCTCATGTCAGTCAGGCGAGTAGTTTTACTGTTCTTCTGACAAACACACAAATGGAGAAACAGCAAAACAGTACCAGAGAAAACACTAAAGTTGCCTGAAAAATATATACTTTTGAAGCATTTTCTAAATGATAAAACTGCAATGTGTGCCAATGTTTATCTTGTAGATTGTTCCAGTTATAAAAGGTAGTTTTGCAAGATCCAAAGTTGGTTCAGGGGAAATTATAGATTGTCCATTATGTTATTTCCTCAGTCCTGCCTATGTTCATGTCTGCAACCACTTTCACTTTGGTGCTGTGGTAAAATGAATAACCTTCACTGAAACATGTAACACAGTACCTTACATGTGATATTTCTTACCCTGTGCACTTATCTGACAACGATGGAAATTGCATGTCCTTTGTGGTTGCATCAAGATGCATCAACTCTGTACCTCCTGAGCATACACGGTTGATGCTCCAGGAAATAATGAAATGTACCTGCTGGTGTTCTTTCATGTGCCTGGTCTGGTCTTGATGTTTTCAACAGCGAGGGATGAGGGTAATGCACTTTGGCGTTGGCAGTCACGCTACAGTAAACCACAATGTGTGACAACAGCAGAGGTCCAATTCATACTGATAGTACAATGACATCTCTTGGCAGGCCAATAAAAGAAAATGTCCTGCCCACCATCTCAAGCACTGCTCATCTTACAGTGAAGCATCATGATCCCATGGGCTGGGTTACCCAGGAGCCCAGGAATGTGTATGATGTAATTTAGAGTATTTTGATAGTGATTTATTTGTGTGTGTGTGTGTGTGTGTGTGTGTGTGTGTGTGTGTGTGTGTGTGTGTGTGTGTCTGTGTGCGCGCGCGTGTGTGTGTGCGTGCGTGCGTGCGTGCGTGCGTGCGTGCGTGCGTGCGTGCGTGCGCGGGCTTTGGTGACGTGTGATGAATGGAAGTGTGATGTGTGAACTTCCAGTATTGGCAGGCACATAGCGTGGAGTAGGTGCCACTTTATTGTGCCTATGAGGCACTATCTCGTTGCTAACCCTCTATTTACGGTTCATGCATATGAACTCTAGAGGAAGAGACACATCCTGTAAATATATATGCAAAGCTAAGTGAAGTGTCTATTTAACTATGATGTATTCTGACTGCTGTGGGCATGTTTATCGTTCTTTTTCTGTGCGCATGTGTCGATACAGACTTGGGTGTGCATCAAAGAGAAATCGCTGAGGGATTGGCGGCCTCTGAAACCATCTGAGCAGGCTGTGCAATATGTACAGCAGGAGAGAGGTGCCGTCAAGTGGGAATAGTCGGCTCTCTGCCTGGATGAGAACAAAAGACAGGTTCTTCCTCAGGTCTCATTCAAACATATGAGATATGAGATTGCGTGTCTTCCACCCACCTCCGTTTCTCTGGGGTTGCAGTACAGTGACAGTGAGCTACAGAGGCTAATTGTGTTGGATCTACCCAGACAGAATAATTTGCATTGGCCTCCAACTGTCTGCCTTTTTTGGCAAAGCTGTCTTATTTTTTTTCTAAGTTGTTCAAGGGCAATTGCATGCAATCAGAGTAGGATCATGCACTGCAGAGTTTTTTTTTTGTTATTGGACCCACTGTAGTCATCACTTGATTGAAGTCTGCTTTTCTGCTCTTTACCTATGTTGAAACACAGCCGAAACACTGCCTTCCTGCAGCATGTTACTCAGTTTTTCATCATTTTCTCATAATCTTCCCCCTTTTTTTCTTTCTCTCTCCCTCTCTAAGGGATTATCCCTGAACCTTAAGCTCGTGTTCCATCCTAACTGTGTCAAAGTTTTAAGATATGCAGTAAACAACCCTGGCATCACAAAGCAGAGTAGAATAGGGACTGTGCCATATGTGCAGTGCTAGGGACAGCCTGTATGCTTCTCTACGGAGAGGCTAACCTTTTAAATGTTAATTGTTGTGCTCCTTGCCTAGTCATGGGAGAGAACCTTCCGCCTAATTATAGCTGCACTTCCTGTCCGTGCTCACCCAGATAGAACAAGTTGGATTTACATTGCATAGGGATGACATTAAAGACAGCTTTTGGCTCAACATGAAAATGTGAATAGAATATTGATGTTAGAATCCTCTAGGAAACAGTCCTGTGTTGTTTTGTGTGGAAAGTATGAGAAGGCAAACATGGAGAGAATCAAGCAAAATCTAAAAACAAAGCAGAAAGGCCTCTTATCACTCTTTATATCCTTGTTATTCTCCAAAATCTTTTTATTTCTTCGCCTCTACCTCTCCATCCTGCTTTCATCTTGCTGAAAAACTGTCCACGCCCCCCCTTCAACTCTTTCTCTCTCCATCTCCCTTCCAGCAGATGACTTATTATGCCCGTTCAGTAAAGGCATCACAGTGCTGCTGAAAGCAGCATGCCGCGTGCAGGGCACCAGCGGCGCCTTTGTTTGCGAGGCACGCTGCTACCAGCAGGCCTTTGGATGCTTGTTGCCATTTCCACTCTCAAATTTGATTGCTGCCGAGAAATAAAAGCCATATCATACCACACCCCACGTGGGGTGTAGAAATGAATGTTTTTCGTCTTTCATTCACTGCTTGGCTCATTTCCCCTTTTTAAAGACTGGTGAACTTCAATCTAGAGGTAATATCAGATGGAATTTGTCTTTGTGTCTGGGTCATGCTGCGAAGGTTTGTCGTCAATGATGTAAATTTCACAGTATGTAAGATTTCACTATACAAAGTAATTTCATAAAACTACAGTTTCCAGTGTGCACCACTTAAACACCACTGATGTGTGATAAATTGTGATACTTTGTATTTTATTTTCCATTTGAAGTGAATGAATGAAAATATAACAAAGAAATTGAAAGTAAATTACTGTGCCGGTTTTATAGATCTTGATTTTGAGGTGGATTTTACAGTGCGTTGCCCCAGCCTCGTTATCTGGGTAGAGGAGCAGAAATCTTTAAAGAATGAAACTTAATCATTTAGCATAGTGTCTCCATCAAAAGGGCCTGATTGCTTTGAATTTAGCTTCCTGTAATGCTTCCCATTCATAAGCCTGTCTTTGTTGGCAAAGGAACAGATAAACAATATTCTTCACAGAAAATTTCACCTACATGAGTCACTCTGTTCTGCACTATTCACGGCACAAAATCAGTCTTATCAATTTGCTTTTGTCCATAATTGAGTCCTAAATGCCTTTCTATGAGCTCCCACTGCTGTGAGATTATTTCAAAGAGATTTAAAGATGTTTAAACATTTTCTGGAAATGAGCATATGCACCTGGAAACAAGAATATGGCAGGATGCTGCTTGACTTATGAAACTAGATTTGCATTAATAAGTCAGCTGATCAATCAGTTGGTTATCAGAAAAATAATCACATATTTTTTGTAATAACCTTCGTCTGAGAAACAGGGAAAGATATTTTTCAGTATTTTTTTGACATTTTGATAATCAAATAATTGATCAAGAAAATAATTGGATTAATCAATATCGAAAGTAATTGTTTGTGTTTGCCCTAATGGGGACATAAAATTTTGTCAGATGGAACACTTATGTCAATCATTTTCTGGTTATTGTATTATGTTGACTGGAACTCATTCAAAATGTTAAACTTCGTGGTTACACTCAATGACCCTCTATGCTAAAAAGTGGGTGTAGGATAATTTCTATGCAATTTGGACAAGAGCCGAGGGTACAGTCAGATCAGACTCCTGGTTTCATTTTGTATCTGCAAGTTTGAGTCAGCATGAAGTCATCATGCCTGTCCTCAAGCATGTTTTTTTTGGTAACTAGTGACAAACCAAAGCATCTCATATAATTATTTTTTTTAATATCATGAAAAATAAATAAATCCATATTTGTACTTCACAGAAGTAAGTTGGCAACCAGAGGAGCAACACCATTAAAAGAATGGGTTCTTCATAATTGAGATCCGGAGATGTGTTGTTTTCTTGGCTCAGACATCAGTACAGAGGAGATCCATTTCACACTGACCCCACCCGATAACAGCACGTTTGTTCTAATTAGAGACATTGAGGGCAAAGAGTCAACTGCAGAATTGTAAGTAAAAAATCCTTCATCTCTCAGTTTTCAAAACACAAGTATTATTTATTCTACACGAGGAAAAACAAACCTGCTTAATGCAAGCCGATTGTGAAAGATCAAATCCTCCTGGACTTCCCATTCGTTTCTAGTGATGGCTGAACAATTAATGTAGTTTTTGGCTGTGGGCAAATATGCTGTCAATGCAGCTGTTTGTTGTAGAGCTTGTTTGTTGTAGAGCATCAGTGTAATAAGGTAAACCGCAAGAATTGGTTGACCTCTAGGAAATAAATCAACAGAATGAACGCAGTAAAACAATGAAACTTGCTTGTGGCAAAATCAGTGATGCAGATACAATGGAATCAACTTTGAAAAATGCAAACAGCTTTTTATAAATGATTTGGTCCTGTAATTTATTTTGAACACAATGAGAGAAGTAATGCGTAAAATAAATATGTTGAGTTAGACAGCAGCGGTTTTTGCACTGTGTGGTACTTTGAAGCATATTCATGATCTGTGAGACTTTTGTATGTGTTAGGTTGAATTCACACAGCCCGTCTTCCCCCTACAGGTGTTGTTTATCTTTGGGGAGCTGAAAACGTGGCTGTTAATTAACTCGCTGTCGATCGCACACTTGTAGCTTGCTGTCAACACTTCCTTTGCAGGAATAATGTAAATGGTCTGGGAAGTCACAAGTTCACACTTGTGAACGTGTGTGTGTGTGTGTGTGTGTGTGTGCACTGTATCTACATTAAGCTGCCTCAATAAAATAAGTGTTGTTTTTTTTTTTATGGAAAAAAATGTATCCCTTAGCTTTCCCTTCATTACCAGCCATGACAGCATGTGGCTGGTATTGTTTTCACAGTGTGTGTGTGTGTGTGTGTGTGTGTGTGTGTGTGTGTGTGTGTGTGTGTGTGTGTGTGTGTGTGTGTGT
>JAOWBC010000904.1:12958542-12972096 GCA_028566105.1 Hypoplectrus providencianus | reverse complement strand
GTGTGTGTGTGTGTGTGTGTGTGTGTGTGTGTGTGTGTGTGTGTGTGTGTGTGTGTGTGTGTGCGCGCGCGTGCGTGCGTGATCATGGCACATTGTGGTCCTGGAGAACACCTTATTTTGCAGAAAATACTCGGAGGCTGCCAGCTGTTAATATGCCTGTTAGATTGATAAAAACCTGTCCACAGACGGAAGCACAACCTTACACAATTAAGTCACAACACTCAACAAGTGTGTAGTTGAGATCCAGTTAAAGCTGAGTTTGACGATGGTTGTGGTCCAAGCAAGGGCACCAGAAGTTTTTACAATCTGTGTCACTGGGGTCAAAGCAGTTGCCTGTATAACTCTGTTATTGTTTTCTGCAGATTTTTTTTTTACCAATCATTTGTTGTGAAAGTTTCATTTTATATTTTTTTTATGATCAACAAAAGTGTGTTGCAGGTTGTGTGCTGCTTTGTGTTGTCTGGAATGTTCGGGTTAATAATGTCCATAGAGGTTCATGTTTCTTCTTCTGTGATTGAGCTGAGCATGCTCAGTACTGGTTGTTGAAGGATTATAAATAAATTATAAAGTCTTTCACTGCTGTCTGTGCTTTGTAGTGGATGTGTAGTTCACCAGATTGCATTAGGAATGACCACTCCTAGTAAGGCAAAACAATTAAGTAGTCTAAAAGGTATTTGGAATTGAACAAATCAGAATGAAAAGTTTGTCCTGCTTTTATTGTACTTGTAAGACAATTTTACAAAACTCAGTTTGTTGTCTGTTCAAGTCAACAGCAAGCCTTCTCCTGTCCACATCAGATGAGTAGCAGTTGCTTGATGTTGGAGAAACGGGTTGTCCATCCAATGATGGCCTGTTTCAAATAAAATAGCTTCCTAACCTAGTTCCTCTGTGCATGCTGATGTGTAAGTTTCACTTTTTTTGCTTTGTGATTTGGCTTGGTCCCAAAAAGCATTGTTTGAAATGTATGTCTGTTTGGGTGGAGCCCTAAAGGTAGCTGTTTGGAGAGATTCACTGTGAAGTTCAGTCAGCAGAGGATGGATGGATTTGAGGAGACAGCTGGAGTGATGCAAGCACACACACATACTCACACACACAAAGTCCTTGGGGATCATATGCACTGTGCCAGGTAGGACAAACATAATTCACGCATGCGCACTCGCATAGACATAGCCACAAACAGGCCCCTTAGGCTGACATACATAGAGCCAGGTCTAGATCAGCTGGGGAAGAGCGCAGACTGAGCTTAGCCAAGAAATACAAGGACAGACAAACCGTATGCTTGCAGCAAAATAATCTGTAGTTTGATGGAAAAGAGCCTTTTATAAATGTATAGTATTAAATATGCAAGTAGCTCCACATGCTTGGGTGAATTAATATGTAATGAGATTAAAATCACACACTTTCACTCATCCAGTAATCCATTTAATTTTTATACCCACTTATTGTTATAGGCTCATGAGAAACATCGCAAAAGTGTGGTTCTTTCAAGTTTCTAATAATATTCTATTAGATAAAAAAATCTACTTATAATATGTACTCGACATCTGGAAATATCATTACATTCCAAACCATACTTTCTCATATGTGTCTTTTGTCTTAAGTTTCTCATAATGTAAGGAGTTTATCATCAGAATACTAAATAGATTTAAATATTGGATCAAAGCAGTTTTTATTTGGTCCGCCCAGGTATCCAGGGGACCTCTCGTCATGATCCAAACAAAGACGGAGCCAGTGGGTTCCCTTTCTTCCTAGTTCAAATGAATGATATCCAATAGGCTTGATCTGTTCTCAGGAGCATTTGTCCAGTGGACCCTTTTCTTCCTTTTCCAAACAAGAAATATCTTGCAGTCCTCTGCACTCACTATTCCCATGATTATAGAAGAGGTTAACTCAGAATGTGGTTGCGTAGGACACATCTATTAACACTCGATAGCCGTTTCTAACACATCAGTAGGCAAACAAGCAAGTATTGAATTCCCTTCAATGCTTTCAATCAAACTGTCCTAACTATCTTATGCATCATTGGACAGGGCAAGTGTTGTGCTGCTTGCTTGAAAAAATTGTCTTTTTCTCTATTTTTGCAGCATCGAAAAGACATGTTTCACTACAAGCTCAGCCCACAGTCAACCTCACCTGCCACAACATAGTCAGACACTGACTCCTAAACCTGTGGACATGTAAGGCTGTTAAACACCTTTGCTCAAAGGGAGAAAGAGACAGCCTAAGCAGAAAATACTTCCTGCTTTTAACCAGTAGACAGTATAAATGACATGCTGTAATTGAAGGGCAATAAAATCCACAGTTGATATTTTATGCAAAAAAACAGCATCCATCCACTTAGCCAGAGTAAATATAGGCTTCTAATTAGTCATTCAAGTAATTTTCTTTGTTCTGATAGCTTATGTCACTTTATTAGGTAATTATATTGCCCTGGAAATCCAACAGAAGATATTCCTCTATTGCAGGCCAGAAACTAAAGAAGACTTTTCATATTAAAAAGTGTGATTCGACTGGTTTGAAATTTAACACCGGACCAGACTGGTGTACCAGACTTTACCACTAGATGTCACAGTTGACCCTGCAGCTGCTTCCATGTGGAACATAATGAGAAAGGGAGCCCATGAATGGCAGCACAACAGCCCAAGTCTACTTGATGGCAGTAATGCAGCTCTTGTGCCAACTGCCTGAAGAACAAGAGTTTTTGAATTCATTTTGATTGATTGAGGTCATGATTAGCCAAATAGTCTGGGTATAAAACCTGATCAAAATCGGTTCTGGTGTTTTGGGTGAGCGTGGAAGCCTGGCCAGTTCTAGCACTTGAATGCCACACAGTAAAGCAACTGTATCACAGCTGTGTTGTGGTTCATTCAAACAGACAATATTTTGTGCATGCAATTAAACCCAAATGCATTTCCCTCAGGCAGTCAGGTAAAGATCCCGGCATGACGTTGACCCTGAAAAGTAATACTACTAAATACAGTAATACTTTTCCAGGACATCATTGCTCCATCTCTATAATAAACTGCCAGATTAAGAAACATACTAACATTAGGTTATGCTAAGAAAATGGAGCAACACATAAACCACCTAACAGAAGCTTTGACCCATATCGCAACATTTCTGAAATACTCGTTCTCTCCTCTTTTTAGTTCTCTTTTCATCTTTATTCATGACCTTTGTTCCTTGTGAAGCACTTGGTGAAAAACCTGTGTTAAGAGCACTTTATGAATAAATTTAACTCAAAGTTAACAAGCACATCCACTCTTTAGAACACTACACTAACCTTTCCACTCTCTTCTCTCCCTCTATACATGCCTTGTTAGAAAGGTTGTGGCAAGGGTCCAGAATTATCACAAAAAAGACATTGTTGCAGTTACCCTCTTCACTGATCCTCCTTTCTGCAGCTTCTCGTTTCTTTCAGTGTTAAAATTTCTATTTTAACACTGAAATATTTGTGTTGAAACACGCCAACTTTCATTTAACGTTTGCAGCCACTGTTGTGGCACAAAGAAGTATACAGAGACAATGAACACAAAGTACAGGTAGGCAAATAGAAAAAAATGTTTAGGGCTCAAACTGATTTGTATTGGCCATTAAATAATCAGTAAATTGCTCTTTTATGCTTGATAATGCCAAATACATTTTAATTACCTTAACAATTCAATGTCAAAGATTATTGCTGTTTATAATCTCATATACGGGCATATTTACATTAAATTCACATTACACAATGTATGTCATGTGTAATTTGGTTTATGTAAGGGGAGGGGCCCCAAATAATATCCCTCCTGTCAGCATCCACCCTGTTGTAAAGACTTATCATGTTAATAGCAGAAGCAGTAGCTTTAATGCTCACATCACTGCAAATCCAGAAATATATCTTTGAAAAAGCGCAGCTTAAATATTTGAAAGTATATAATCTCCATTACCAGCCCAGAGGGGGCAGTGTGTCACTGTGTGGGGGATGCTCAGCCCCGGGTCAGGGGGAAACTGCAACATTTATCCTCTCTTACATCACGGCTCGTCTTGACAAAGTGCACTGAGCACTCTGGGGGCATACTAATTCGCCTGATGTGTACCAGCTCCCCACATCTGCCATTCAACACAATGACAGTAATTTGGCAGAAAGGTGAAAACAAGTCTAGACCCAATTGCAGGCATCCAGTCAGCACAGAAGCTGATATTTAGCTCAAGATCTCAGTTTGGAAAGAGACAGGACAAATACAATGTGGACAGATATGGGAATAAGTGTCTTTTGTCATTTTTCGGACTTGATTCCACTTACTTGTGGACACCTGACTATTTTAAAAGGTTTAAAATGTTTATTATTGTACCACATAGCCCCCATTTTTGTATTTGCTGACATGTAAATTTGAACTGCCTTAAATAGAACTCATGCCGTTTGAGTGTCTGTTTAAAGGCTAATGCAAGGTTAAATGTTCTCTCAAACTGATGCACGACACAATTTGGAACAAGTGTTGGCAGTATAAGCCCTTGGGGATTGGTCTGTGTCACCACAGTCGGCACACAATTTTTGAGACAAGAGAGACTTATTTTTCCACAGTCAAGTGTCTTATTCAGCATTTCAAACATGTTTGTTTCTAGTGCAAATTGTAATTCCCAGACATCATTGATATTCACTCTTGAAAGCAAATAGTTCAAGGAAACATGTGGGTCCACAGAGACTTGCTTACTGAATACCCTTCCTTTTCAAGAGGCAGCATCAGACTTAGAAAAACGCTTCGTCACCGGTTGCTCCGTGAGCGCATATGGGGCTCAGTGCCCTTCTTAGACTTTTTGTCATGCCTGCAGTAAGGACCATTACAAACCTGATTTATTCGGCATGCTGCTGTGAGCACACCCATCTGTGAGCTGCCTGTAAAACTGATTCGAGCAAAGGATCAATTTCCATCTGATGGTTCTATTTGTCTGTGTTCCTGCTCGCTAAGAATAAGTGTTGCAAGAAATGTGAAATGAGATCTCATTTTCAGCATGGATCCATCATACGCTGCATGCATTGGCTTGATATAGTATCATTATTTTACATCAGCCATCTAATTTTAGCAATGTCTCTCTATTGTTATACAAATTGCATCTTCTGCTTCACTGCATGATGTCTCGCACCCAGCCGTAGACACATTTTCAGTATTTTTTATTCATTTAATGTCATCTTTTTAAATGAAATATTCATTGTGTTGTATATGCAGATATTTATGCATGAGCAATGAAAAAGCAGGCAAACAAACTTTAAAAGACCAAGTCCATGACAGGATAGTTCATTCAAGTTCCATTTGCTGCTATCTTGGTGCATTAGCATGCTTCAAATGCAGGCTTATCTTTGCTTTTGTCTTTTTGCCTCACTCCCATTCCCCTCTCCAGTGCCAACTTCAAACTCTCAGCGCCCACATGCAATACCAAGAAAAAACTAAAACCGAAATGTCTGGTTTATTTTCACTCTCAGAAACATGACAGATGAAAAATAAAGGGAGAGAGAAAACATTCTAGGCAGCGGCGACAGCTTTGGAGCCTCAGAGAGCCCACTGCAACCAATCTCGGCTTCACAGGCGTGCAGTGGTGCGCTGTGGGAAGTCGGGGTGGCGCGTCGTTGTGTTTCAGGAGGAGAGGGAGAGAATGAGAGAAAATGGCAGCAAATGAAGTTGGCGGGCTGTGGAGTATTGTTCCCTCCTGCTCCCAGTAATGAACAGACTGGGGAAATTGGTCCCCGGTGGGCCCCCAAGCCTTCTCTTTCTCATCTGACGGGTGTGTTTGCCACACTTGGAAACACACACATACCTGTGCACACAAATGCATGAAAATTACCTGCAAGCACAAGCTCAAACATGCGCACTGTAAAGAAGCCTCACTCTTAGGACAGACAGTACTCAGCAGACTGGTTCTTCTTTCATCCCTTTGAATCTGTGTATTGGGAGATTTTCAGTGCTTCTACACTTTCAATTACAGTGCCTTCATATCGGTCAGCTGCTTATGGAGATGGATTATGTTACACAGGATCAGCCTTTAGCTTCCATGAGTTACCTAACCATGTACCACAGTGATGACTGACCCTACGTACTTGCTAAGGCTGAAAGGGTTTGTTAGTAATGCTCATCTATGAATAATAAGAGAGAAATATTTAACAAATCTACATATGAGCCTGTGTCTTGATTCTTTATTTATTTGACTGGACAATATGAGTTTATGAATAACTAATGATGTTATAAATATATTCGTTCATTTTGTCGTTTTATTTAAATAGAAAATAAAATATTCATGACATTGCTGTTTAAATGCGCAGTTTATTTTACAGCTGTAGTATCAAGTATGTATCTCTTTTAACCAAGTTCATGCCCTACTCTTGATGGTTTTTAAAGTTTATTCCATTCAAACGGTTCATTTGGGACAAGTCAGTATTGAGGGACTTGTATGTTCTCACACTATGCTAGGTCAATAGAAGGTTAAATGGATGTTCGATCCAATGACACAGCTAGCTGCCCTTGAATGGAACAGGAATGGGGAATTACTGAATAACACATCATTATTAGGAAGTAAAGCTTCAGGAGGGCTGTGGATGTTGCATAGTTAATGTATGTTGATATCCCACAGAGTTCTGTTTCACAAGACAAAAGCACAAAAGTGTGTTAATCTGCTCCAAGAAAAAGTCAAAATATTAGCATGTCTGGCTTCAAACATCTAAACTTCAACATATCCCTGTGTTATACAGTGTTGTTTGCTAAATCCAACCATTATTCCTCATTCACATATAATTTCTCTTGTAAAAGAGATGCATACATTTTACAAATGCAGGCATTTCAGCACAAATATGTAAATAGAGTAAGATGTCCTTTTCTAGAATTTTATAGATTTTTTAATCTTTTAGTGACACTAAAAGGAGAGTTCAGGCAATATAACCAAACAAGAAAATAGAATAAACTGAAAGAAATAGTGAAAGTGAAAATTTAAACAGACAATTTGGAGAAAAAAACTTGTAGATAAATGCTACTATTGAGGAGAAAATGGGAATCTGCCTGGAGCCAGTTGGGGCAGTCTTTCATTTAAGGCACAGTAAGGCAGTAGTACAGAGCATCCTTCTATAACATGCTATTTATAATGAAGGGTACAGTAATAGCTAGGAAGGTCTAACTGCTGTAGACTAACAATGATGTTGGGAAGTTTTTGCCTAGGACACGGACATTAGGTGCTGTATGTAACCACTGTGTGTGTATTTGAAATCCCTTTAAAGGATTCTTATTTTAAAACAAATTAGCTTGAAACAATAAAAATGTCAGCAGGAGAAGGGGAGTTTGAGTATTTAGGTTTAACATTTATCCTTCATGCTCGGTGTTTCTAACCCCAGGCTATTATAAAAGTGCCGATTCCTGAAAGAATTCATTTAAACTTTAATTGTGGCAAGCTTTAGGAGGATGACTCTGAGTCACAGATGAATGCAAGGGCTCTATTAATACCTTGTGCCTCCTGCGTTATTATTCCTGTTCGTCCATATATTTTATTCATGAGCCTTACTGTACTGGTGAGTGAAAGGGGATTTCAGCCTTGGTTAGAGAGTGACCATGACGACAGGAGAGGGATAGAGCCCAGATCTCTGAGCCGTTTGGTCTCTGAGGTGCTGCCATCTCCTCACCCATTGAGAACAAGAGAAGTAGAAAAAACCTTTAATGATGAGATGATTGTTGAGCAAGGAGGCACTTCAGAGTGAAGCAAAGCCATGTTTCTTAATATAAGAAGAAGGATTGTGGAGCTGAAGTCGTTTTCGGTAACTCTTGATCTTTTGATTGCAGTAATTAAATTGCCCAATGGAGGAGTGAGAGCTCGGCCTTCGCTTCTAGCACTGTAATGTCTGCCCCCTCTTTAACATGGCAAGCGTTATGACTCATAGGGCCTCATTACAAACAAGGCAGGGCCCTAATGTGTAAAATTAAAGAACTGTTCTCACTTCAAGCATGCATTGACCTCGAAACCTCTATTATTGTAGCAACATGATGAGCAGAATCTAGATCCGTTCTGTTGCTTTGTGACTACAGTTTGTCTGTATATTCTTGTTCCTGGGCCTCTCTCCTTCCGTCTTTATCTTCCTCTTTCTCTGTTCTCCTCTTTTGCCCTTCTCTGACTGACTCGGCTTCACATCAATCACATCAATGTTTATTGTCAATGAAATATTTAGTACGAGAGGGCCTGTGTGCACAGATTGCAGATTTCTTCTCACCCTGAAACAATACAGTGTGTTTGTGTGTGTGTGTGTGTGTGTGTGTGTGTGTGTGTGTGTGTGGGCTGATTTGGATGCAGGGTTTTGAAGCCAAGAATCTTGAACGGTTGTATACTATTTTCACGATTGGGCCGGGATACAGGTTCACATCTCAATGTTCATCTGAGATTGGACACAGCTGTCAACACATAAATAACATGCCTGGAGGTGTTAGTGTGTGGGTTATGGATATTGAAGAGGTAGACCTGTTCCCCAATGCATATGCAGAAATAAGAACACATGGAACAAAACATGAAAGACCCGGTTTAAAAACCTGTCATTACAAATACAGTGAAATATAAATGAATATGATGCAAGCCTTTTTGGTAAGTTACATAAGGTTTGCTGTGATTCGGTCTTTTCCATGCCTCTTTATTTTAACCTCTCTGTTCAACATTTATGAGGCCTGTATAAATACTTGTTCATAACAGATGCGTCTTACTATACTTATGAAGCATATCGAATGGTTTAGTTCATTTACAGCACTTATACACAAATTCACACTTCACAGTTGGGTTTAAAACTGCTATACATACATGTAGTGGGAGATAACGGAAAAGGTAATGAGTATATGGTTCCAAACCCTTCTTTGCTTCTGTTTTTTTTTTTTTTTTTTTTTCATGTTTAACAAAGTTATCATAGCAGACCTTTTTTTAACATGCCTAAAAATGTGCCTGGAGGAGGAATTTTAATACATACGCGTTATTTTATGGGTGGTGGTGGTACCTTTTAATCAACTCTATAGATTTATTAAAGAACTGTGCCACGCTTGATCTTGATGTAGCATGAAGACATACAGGATCAATTAAAGACAAAACTTTAAAGAGAAAATGTGCCTTTCATTTTAGAGTCAAAATTTAATACTTTTGACGGTATTCAAGTGGTAGGGAGAACTAATGGTTAGGGAGACAGAAAGCCATTTATTAGACAAGTTGGTGGTGCTGCGGATGCATTGAAGGGCATTCTGTGGTCGGAAAAGTTGAAAAAGCTAACTGAAACTGGTGCATGTTAGAGAACTCTGTAAATTAGAACCAGATAAGCAGTAGATACAAAAACTGTGTGTGCATATGTGTCACCGATAACAGCTGTGCCTTGTATGTATATATTCTATGCAAGTGTCAGCATATCCAGATTAAAGGGAAAAAAAAAGACAGAAGAGAGAATTGCTGACTTAAATGCAGATAGCAAATTGTTGACCATACAGAATTACAGCTGAGCAGAGCTGGTGGATGATGTGTGTGTGACATACCAGATAATTACGAGTACTTTGAGAACACTCAGGCATGACCCAGATAATAACAAAAGCCAGGAATGTAAACAAACATCCAGTCAGTCATTTTTAGTCATGACAATATACATTTGACTTATCTTGGTGTAGTATTGTAATACTTTATCACTACATCACAGTTGGTGCTGGTGGATAGAAGATCTCATATGAATTTGGAGTTTGGACATGCAATTTTCCCATAAACTTTGAAAACAGTTTTTTCCAAACATAAAGCTTTGGATTACTAAGTATTTAATGCTTCCTCAACAGAAAATATGGCATTCATAGATGGCAACAGAGGAAGTCTGTCAAAAAAAAGGGCCAGAGAAAATCATAATGGACGTAAAAGAATGCTTACTGAGCTGAAATTGAAAATAAACTGCAGGGGACAGTGTGATGCAGAGAGATGCGGAGTGGGTGGAGAAAGATCACTTGGCTATAAGTAGCCAGGCCAAAAAAGTGGAGGGGACTGGGTGAATAAGCCAAACCGTTTTTAAACAGGTTTGACACAAAAGCCCCGGGCCATCTACTCACTGCACAGCTCAGTACGCAGCCCCAATGACACCCCACCTACTGCCACCCACACACCCTTTAATGGCACTCAAACTGCCCACATCCATACCTCCTTTAGGACCACTGTATGCTTGTTGTAAAAGTAAATTCTACAGATTGTTGCTCAGAAAAGACTCAAACACATTTGCAGGAGAATTTGGAAACACTTCTTTGAATTTGGAGAGTATCCAAGGTCAAGTGAATGAGAAATTTACTTTCCCCACCGGATTAGATAAAGGTCATTAACAAATAAAACAAACAAAAATATGTATCTCTCAAAAAAGGAGGTTTACTTACTCTGAAGTCATATTGGCCTTTGTTAATGTCTTGACTAAATTCTGTTAAGAAGCCTGAGCTTTTCTCCCTATTATTATTTATATATTTAGTTGTTAGATTTTACTCAAGGAGGAGTAACACGTTCTTCGTGTGACACCTAGTAAATAGATCCACTGCGAAAACAAGTGGAGCCCAGCTTGAACACAGTTTGCTTTAGCTAGTCTTTCGCTCAAACCATGCAGCCTAACCTCTCTCAAAACTGTTGTGATTTTCATGTCTCAAGCATTTGAGTCCGTGGCGAGAGAGCTTAAGACTTTTTTCTCATGGACCTTACTGTTGTGATCTATGCAACAGAGTTAAAAAAATCAAAACAATCCCCTATTCTGATGTGGTAATTGGTGTAATTTGGCTTTAGTGGGGCGCTGCTCCTAAATGCATAGCCCGTAAACCCTGATAATTTTAGTCAGAGAATTGTGACGTGCTATGACATTGGTTGCATTGAACCAAGGATATGTTTGAAGATTAGCTAAGCAATAAACATAAGTAACAGGGGTTTGAGGCAGTGAGTATCATTACTGACAGTGGGAACTAGCTGCACCTGCATGGCCTTGCAGGGCATGCTTGCAAGCCAAGTTTGACATTACCGAAACACCACACCCAAAATGCCTCAATAGTTGCCAGACATAATGTTATTCCTGTATTATTCCAGCTCATCTCTCTTTTTTTAGGTCTTTTTTTTTTCTTCCCCTGGTGTGTTTCAGGAAGCTGGCATTAATGACTGAGGACAGGCTTGTAAAGTGGAACCCCAAATCATCACTGGCGGTTGTCAGAGCCAAAAATGTGTGACACATTCACCATCTTGCAATTTTGAGCAAAGAGTTCCAGAAAAACAACAAAGCTATGTGTCAAGTGGTCGAAACGCTGAAGACATATTGTAGAAACTGCCTGCCCTTAACAAAGACATGGCTCAACAAATATGAGGCAGTAAAGACCAATAGAGGATACAGTGAAGTGTAGTCCCACATGGGGTTCCTGGCTTAGAAGCAGAACAGGCTGAGGTGACTGGTGAGAGAAATGTGCTGTTCGTTAGATTATGTAGATTGGCCCCGTAATTTAATATAGTGGTAATAGTGTTACAGTTTAAATGATTTGGTTTTGATCCAAACTGATGCCATCATCTTTCACTTAGAGGAGAGGCTAAGGGACCTTCAAAGGAAAAGTCCAGTCAGTAAATTCATGGCCTTTGATTGCTCATGCTTGCCCAAATTGGATAGGCCAGATGCCAGTGCCAGATCTCAATTCAAGGAGAATGGGTCTTTTCCAAGGGGAGAACAGCTGTTCCAATAAGGGATTGTTTTTAAATATTAAATTCTTAGGTGTGCAATTATTTTTGAAGGATTTCTCTAGGAATGTATATCTTACTATCAAACAGTTTTGCCATCTTCTCGGATCAGAGAAGGGATGTAAAAGGTTAAAAACTTCAGTGACTCTCCTGAAAGTGTACTTGCTTCCTGCACGTGATGGGTTGACAACAATGAAATGCATCAAGTCTGACCGGAGGATCAACCTCAGCCTTGTCCAGCTTCAGAGGTTTTTTTTTGTGGAGGGCCTGCAGTTGCAACACTATGAATCTGGACTGGTGGTATAGACATGTTGGGACTGAAGCTGAAGCGCTGCCCAGGAGTACCCCCAGGAGTAAAGGCATAAGGACTGAAGACACAGGAAGTAGATGAACAGCGTTCTAGCAGCTGTTGAATGTATTCAGTGACTGATGGAGATGCCCTGAAGGTTGCACTCTGTGTAATCTAGAAGAAATTTGAAATGTATTTTTTTTATTTACCCTGTTTCAATCTCTTATGTAGTTTTTTGCCCTCCTGTGACATCATCGTCGTTTGAAGAAAAGTTGGCTCTAAAGACACATTTGGTCATTTGATGTCACTGTGAATTGCTGGTTTCAAAATATAATTTTATTTCGTCGAGGCGAAAAAAATAAATATAACCACTTAAATATGTTAATTGACAAAAATGATGTGTTGACACTGCTTGTAAAAGTTTAACTGTTCATCAGGATTCTGCATTTATAACAACATAATGAAAAAAGTAAATTCTAATAGACAAGTGAGAAGTAAATTCTTGGGGTCCTTGTTGCAGGGCACCTGTCTGGCCTTGAGGTCCATTTGCTGCAGCACCCTTCCATTTTCTCACTATCAAATGGTGCATGAAAGTGCCAGAAAAAAATATTTTTAACAAAAGAAGGAAAAAAAGGTACATTTCCGGATGACAAGTGGCTCATAAAGCTGTTGAGCCCTGACTTCTTCATGTATTTCTTACATTTACCTCCAGGTACAAAGACCTAAAGCTTTTAATGCTATATTTTTAAAAAAAGAATTTGTTGTTGTCAGCTCATTCAAACCTGTTTTAAATTCTCTGGTTAACTTTCTTTTAGTATAATTGAGGAGCAGTTGACGACACAGGCACAAACACGCTCACAACAGTGTTTGTTAATAATGACTTGAATTTTAATCGGTTTGGTAGGAATATAACTAAATGGAAGCAGACACACCAAGCAGATAATATGGAGGCATATGCTGGAACAAAGAAAGGCTCTCAGAAATGTCAGGTATGCTTAGGCTGCCTTCTGTGCTGCCTCAAACTTCTTGGACAGTAAATTCTAAAGTTTGTTTTTCACCTGTTTCAGTGCAGATAATTGTAAAATCACTGAAAACCAGGAGTGGTTTAACAGAATAAAAGTATTTTTTAAAAAACGATCTTGCTTTTCAAATGTATCTAACTTACCAATCAACCTCACAATATGTTGTTGCAAATAATGCAGATCATCCCTGTGGACTGAAGCCTGAGAGCAGTTTGATTGTATGCTATAGATGCTCAAGGACCACAATTTGGTTAGCAAATGATTTGAAACAGTTTGAAAGCTTTGTTTAGCAATCTCTTTTTCTCTCTCCAGCACCCTCATCTGCGCACACTTAAGTGCTTTAGGACAACCTCTATAACACTGACATTGGCAGCGACAATGATGAGACAACTAGGCCACTGCTTTGACACATTGAGAGCAAAAAGGGGGAGATAAAGCATAATAATTCCTCTTAATTTGTGCCACATCATTAGTTTAGATCAGCTAATAATTAACACCATTAGAGAAGACTGTTGACATTTACATTGTTCTGACCCAAACTTTTAT
>JAOWBC010000904.1:12892823-12944859 GCA_028566105.1 Hypoplectrus providencianus | reverse complement strand
ACAATGATGTTGTAGTTTAACAACAGTGTGTCTCATTCATTCATTCATTCATTCATTCATTCATTCATTCATTCATTATCGTTAGTGTCTATGGTCATTAGACAAGTATGGCCCATGTGTATTACAATCCGAGACTGGTCTCCCAAAAAACAATCTGATCATTTGTACAGACATACACCCATTTTTACATTTCAAGTGGGAGTGGTGGTGGATGGTCTTTCACCCATGAGAAAAGGGTTTGTGTCTTATTCAAAGACACCACTCAAAATTGTGATTTAAAAATAATTTTCATACTTCACATTTTAAATTAATTGGGCCTTTAAGTTGCTACATTGTCATAACTTATTTAGTTTTGGCATTTACATGTACAAACCTCAAAACACTCATATGGGTCATAATGGGTGATATTGACAAGCAACCTATTAGTTGTGTAGGTTGGTGTCTTGTGCAATTTTGCAGTATTCCAAAATGTCCCAGTGCCTTTAATGCAGTTAGATTCTATAATGTGGTATTTTGTATTTTATATATTTTTTTATATTTATATATATATATTTTCTGTATTTTTTCTGAGCTAGAAAACAGTTTGCCTCCACCCACACCTCATACACCAGTGTTAATTCAGCAATGGGTGCCGAATGCGTAAAGGAAGGGATTAAACTTCAACCATTCTTTTTTGGATATGTGAATAGTTTTTCTTTAACCAGATGGTACCCGAACACCTTTTACTTAATGCAATGCTCTGCAAGCTATTCTTGATAAAAGCAATATGGCCATAGTGGACAAGTGTGCTTTCATGTAATGGAAAGGTTTTAAAAGTATGTATTTTCCCACCAAGAAAGGTCAGTCATTTAAGTGTTCTTCTTGAAATAATTATTTTGACAGTTATATATACCTCACCATGTGCACCAGATGGTTTGTTACATCAAGCCATCTGAGATGCTCTCATCAGAAAATGTTCGGATCAGGGCAGGTGCCTATAAAGGGCCTTTAAATGACATTTTCTTGAATTGCTGTTAACCCCCTTTTTCCCAGATTGCTTGCAATACACAGTATGACACTATAAGACATCAATAAGTGGAATACTGTAGATTTCACTCTGAATTTAAATTTAGGGTTTAACCATAACAATGAGTAGAAAGATGCTACAGAGTTGCATAGAGCTGAGCAAGCATTCCCCATTACACATAGCATTTCAGATCATTTTTGCATGTGGAAAAATGTGTGTTGGCCGACGTCACCTTCTTTCTTTTTTGATTGAGTAAAGTTGGCCGGGGAACCTTTGTCAGCAGCCAGTAACAGCACCATTGGTGTGTAACACTAAAATGCTATGTGTACATCTAAAAACCAGTAGCTCATAAAGGTCAGTGTCAAGGTCAGTTATTCTGTGTTTTGTATTTTGCCACCAGAGGTCACGGAGAATGATCTCATAAATCGGTTGAGTGCTTTATTGGCTGCTGTAGGACAGGAGCTCCTTCAAAACCTCTCATACCCACTGAACTATACAAGCATTTGGAACATTTCCTACTTTAATGAAGCACGGAGATGAGGAGGAGAATGTCTGTCTGTAAAATAATTGTTATCACCCAAGGGTTTAAATTGAATCTCATTCTGTAGAAATCATGATTTGTTTTAATTTAGTCTGTTGATCATTTTTAAAAAGACCAAGTGTCATCTTTTCAGAATCTCATTATGGACCAAAAATCCTTAAATGTGAACTCAGCAGCTGAGAAAGATAAAAAAAATCCGCATGGCATAGCCCCGGGAATGCCATCCTCAAAGGCAGTACGGGTTGTGGGGTTTGAGAAACCATGTGCAATTTAGCATGAAGACAATTTCATACTTGCAGCTACATTTCTTTCTGCCAGCCTGGAGAGGTTGGCTGAAAGGCTCTTGGCAAATTCTGTTTCTAATGTGTTCACAGGCACAAATGGTTAGTGGGAAAACAATCCTGGCAAAGTTATCTGACAGAATGTTTCTCAGTCTCGTTTTTCTATCTTTCCACTGCACCATCTAGCTTGTTTCTGTCTTTCTCACTCTTCCCTCTTCTTCCATTTCTCAATCCTGCAGTCACACAGAGTTATCAGGTAGGCAAGCTCCTTTAAAATGATGTGAATGCTTCGGTGGAGCCTGTTAGAGTTTGTCTGAGTTCAAAACCTTCAGCAGGAGCTCCTTATTGAGGGCAGCACACAGAGATTTCCTTTCCTTTTGGCCTGTAGTTCCACTTCATGGACATCTACGTGTACTTCCAAAAATATATCTTGAACTTTTTTTCCTTAAAAGGCAGCATACAGTAGGAAATAAACCAGTTAGTTCTAACAGCTTTTAAGTTTCGCTGAGATATTTGGTAATTGCTTTTCCCAGAGATCAATCGGGCAATCAAACTGTGTAGCCAATGCCATGGCATCTTGTTCTCAGAGTTATAAAATATTTGAATTTGCGCCTGTGCATCTTTGCTTTCTCTGTCATGGTGGTGCTCATGCTAACAGCTCTTTGTCCCAGTATTTATTTAAAATAAAATGCTGTTGCTGCTGCCAGGTATATTATATGGATGACTTCTGTGCACCAGATGCTGACCTCTTGAATATCAAATAATTCTGCACTTCTCTGACCAGTGCTCCTTCAATTTGCCCCTTTAAAGAATGCATTTAAAATGCATATGTCTATATCCTGATTGGCAGAGCTATTTTCAACTGCAGCTCTTATTGCTTATAATTGAAATTCAGTAAAAAAAAATACATATAAAATACATTTAAATAGACAATTTGATTCAAGGTGTAATTTAAACAATTTACTTTCAGCAGTGATGGCTTTGCCATTTTAAGACTATTGTGTCTTTATTGGTGAAGATCATTGGTTTTAGGCCATAATAACTGTCATTTACATTTTTTAATACCTTTAAAAATAGTCTACAAGGTGTTAAGTGTGATAAAGCCATACCCTTTCTCAAAGGGTATGGTTTAGACCTACTCTTAATGTAAAGTGCCTTGAGATGACTTTTGTTGTGAACTGGCGCTATACAAATAAAATTGAATTGAATTGAATAAAGCATTAGCCGCTAAATGCATGTGCAATGTACCTCACTAATGCTGTCTGTTGTCTGTTGTGAAATGCTGTGATTTAAAATAATTTATTTAAAATGGGAAAGCAAATATAATATATCATTTTTTATTTCAGTTGTCAAAATTGAAAGCTTATTTCGATAGATTTTTGATATAAAATAGAAAGTGTGACACCCCTAGTGATTACATTCATTCATTATCCTTAACCACTTATCCAAACTCGGACGTTCTGGTTTTGGAGCCAAACCCAGGTCCACCCTGGACAGGTCCCCAGACCACAATGAGCATACACACAGGAACAGACAACCATTCATACTCTTCTTCACTTCTATGGGCAATTTAGAGTCACCAATTAAACTTTAGTTACAGGTCTTTGGACTGATGTGGAGAGAACATGCAAACTGCCTACAAAAAGCTGCAAGCCAGATTCAAATTCACATCCCTCTGGCTGTGAGGTGAGAGTGATGGCAGTGTTTATTAATACTTTTGGTTTCAAGTCTTTTCCACCTCCTGATTGGGCAGCATCAAGAGATAAAACAGTGTGGTCACAGTGTACGGTCACTGCACAAAAAAAATATTTTGAGCTGACCAGAGGTTTATAGCAAAAGGTTGTCGGTCATTCATAAACGGGAGACAATTTTATATATTCTTTTGAATGTTGTAGATCATTATGTTATGAAATGGATAAGGCTTTCCCACTTGTACCCTAATTCATTTATAGTTATTCCCTTTTGTAGATTATTTGAAAAAAATGATATTATCTTTCGTTGTTGTATTAAATAACAACAAACTCTGCCTTTCGTGTCAGCGATCCCCTTATTTGTCCCCTTTACAAACAGTAATTGTTCATGTGATTCCTAAAATGCTGGTCTTTTTGGCCACAGCAGCACAACAAGACATTATTTGAGGATCTGAAATGAAGCCTGACAACCAGTCAGAGCGTTGAGCTGTCTGGCCAGAGGGCCCTCACACCCCGCTGAGCTCAGTGAACGGACAATTGAACATAGTGCTCGCTTGTCCTCACACATTGTACTCACACATAAACACAGACACAGGCAAGCATAACACAAAACACTCTGGGAATAGGCAGGGGAAAGATCGGCGTGCAAACCCACAGGCGACGGTTTAGACGGAGGTAATGTTGATGATACATGAGTGGCTAGATTAAAGGTTTCATGCGGAAGTTCTCTTTAGGTAACAATTACCCACACTGCATTCTTCAGTGTTGAAAGCACATTTTCTTTTATTATATTCATCATTTTGAATATCCCACTGGAAACCCATTCTGTAGCAACAATACACACAAAAACACACACACCTAAAGCTGCTACAGCAGCTCCTCTCCACCCACTGAAAAAGATGAGTCAACCTTAGATGTCTTTCATTGCTCAGTCTACAAATACGTCACTGCTGATGGGATTTTATTCTCTATATTAGTGTTTTCATAACATGTTTATGCAAAGTGAATACATGCTGAAATAAGAATGCTTTTATGTCAGTTTTTTGTAGAGCACAACCAGTTTATGTGAATTAGCTTAACAAATAAAACCTGACTTGACGCAACTTGACAAGTGTATCTGCTGCATGAAAACTTGGGGACTGTCCTGCCTTAATCCCACAGCTCCCCACCAGCAGGATTTCTGAGCTGTCAGAAGGATAACAACGCAAGGAAGGTCATGCTTTATAATGTTACCTGTCAGCCAGCCAATACAGCATTGCCCCGGAAGAAATTTAATTAGCTTGAAACGGCAGCAGGGAAGAGAGGCGACATTAAAGGAATTGAACGATAACCAGCTTTTAATCCCGTCCTGGCGAGAGAATAGAAGAAAAGGGGAGAAATCGTTCTCTATCGAACAGTCGTGACTTTGATGGAGGTGGAATTCTTTTAAGGTGATATGCAGTGTAATTAGCAATGCGCATGTGTTTACAAGATAAATAAACCACCCTCACTTGCTTTGATGTGTAATGGAAGCCTCCTTAGAAATCACAGGCTGGCAAAGACCGGGCTCGCTGAGACAGCTATTTACACCACGTGCTATCGGAGCCCGGCAGGAAAAGCTTTTGCTGTTGCTTCCAGTGTTTTCCAATTTCAATTGTATTTAGGTTTTTACTCACTTCTGACCCAATCAGATTATAAAAGGAATCTAGCTAATGTGCTGTTTGGAGAGAATCTCAGGTTTTCACACTGACAAAAACACTGGAGATCATTTATTGTCTCTTAGTTCAAGCAAGGTGGTTGATGTATGGCGCTTCAATGCTGAACACAGTTATTTTACTTAGGGTGGTCGTACTTCTTGAGAAAGGCCTGGGTTTGCAAATTATTACAGCAAGCACTCAATCCGCACTATCCTTGCGTGGGTTACTCTCCGATGGACCCTGACCTCATCAAAGATTGAGTCTTAATTCTAATTTATCTTTCCTTTTCATGCAATAATTTCTATTGTATAGAAAAACCTATATGGTTCATATATTATTTATAGAGGAATTTTATATTCCAACATCCTTTTGTGTGAGAGTTCTAGTTGTCATCCTTGAGAAAAGCAATTGTGCCTGGAGTAAAAACCATTCGGTCAGATTTAACATCTTTTACAGTTGCATTGCTATTCAGCATATAGTCCTAATTACCCGTTTAAGTTAATAATGCAACCAAACGTTAAAAATCAACTGAACTCATCTTTATTGGTTTGCAGCTTTGGGTGAATGTGATGTTTCTTACATGTTTGGCCTTGAGGTAAGACGCATCTAATACTTCATCTAAAGTTGACCTGTTTAAATATGTTATTTTATGTATTGGCCCTGTACTGCCCTTCAAGCCCCACATTGTTTTTATTATGAAAAGAACACATGGTTGTTTGAGTTCACTTTAATGCTTAATTGACTCAACTGACAACATTCAGATAAAGGATAATATCTCAACTGATTTTTATCAGTTCTTGATTATGATGACAGTGTTTATCAGAACAGCCTGAAACGTAACTCAAGCCCCTTTTTAAGTAATGCTCTATGTAGATTTATTTTGAGGTGTCCTTATAGAACTCACCATTACACAGTACAGCTTGCTTGATTGGTTGCCACCTAAATATAGAAGACAGTTTCCTTGGGTGAAATGAATATTAATATGTTTTCACTTCAATTGTCCCTCCTATGAAAAAGCTCATGATTCCATAAACTTCATCATATCCACTTGGACATTGGCAACATCCCCCTTTCTTTGTCCCCAAAAGGTAGTGTCCAATAAATATCTCTGATCTGTTTGCAGGAAACAGCTGCTTACACAAGCTTGTTGAGAGTGGTTCAGATTTAACCTGATATACCTGTTGATATAGTTGATATGCTAATGTGAAAACAAACATGCACAAATAGGAAAAAAAGGAGTATATCCACAACAGTGGGTTTTTTTTTTTTTTTTTTTTAATAAAAGACATCCCTTTTACTGTGCCAGAGGGTTTTGATTCATCTAATCCCACGCATCGATTCCAAAGATTATATCACAAATAATTATTGTATGAATTAAATTCATTCCATCTCATAAACAGAAATGAGTATTTCTGCATCCTGAGAAAGCTCCAGCTCTCTCATGGGATATAAATTGCCTCATAGCCCTTTAATACTCTACATGATCTAGATACTGACGTCAGATTACATTCTTCCTGTTGTTAAAAATTCAAACATTTCCTCTGACTAATCCCAGACTTTAAGAATTAGTTTTAAAGTTCATGGTTCACTAATTAAACGACAAGAGGAAGCAATGCTGCTAATTTGAATACTACACAAACCACATCACCCACCCATCCTCTCTCTGCCTCTCACTATCAGAGGAAACAGAACATACTTCTGTGTTTTAGCTCCTGTTTTTGTGTGTAGCCATTCAGGGCTCCTCTTCCTCTAAAATATTCCCTCTGAAGCACTTAGCCTAATTAGAGATCATTTATTCCCAGAACTAATCAGTCCAAGTGTTTTTGTGTCTTCTAAAATAATAACATGAGAGAAAGCTGTTGCGCTAAGTGAGGGTTCAACAGCCCACGCTGCTTACTAAATTTGACTGGTGTGTTGCGTTTAATGTGTGTGCGTGTTTGTGGGGTTGCAGTTATGCAAACCGTAGCATAATTTGATTAGTGGCTAGAATATAATTACTTAGCTAAAGAAGGCACATCGTAGGATTCCGCTTGATCTATCTTCATAAATGTTATCTTGTGTAAAAAGACATGGGTGTTTATGTTGCATGCTGCTTCTCTCCCAATCTGTAGGCAAGAAATAACTTAATGTAGTTTCATTGTGCACCGTCTTGATTAGATACAGTCGGGCATTGAAGGCAAGCAAGCTGATTTCAGAATTTAGGGTTTTAATCAGTGTTAAGTCATTATTGAGGTCTTAACAGTATCTAAATAAACACTGTTTCTGTTGATGGGAATTAACATTCAAAACGGGATGATTTTAAGTGGGAAAATTGCACAATTTTTCTTTAAACATTTGGAACGTCAAAGGCAATGGTGGAAGATGTAAATGAATCCTTTACTCAAGTTAAAGGAATACCACAGTGTACTTTATGAGAAGAAAGTGTCATCCACTCAAACTTGTAATTATGTATAGTGAGTAAAGTAAGTGTTACAAAATGCCTTTAGAGTTATAGTAATAGTGTTATAAAATAATAATAATAAAATGATTCTGAAATAAGTGCACTTAACAGTAATTTATTTTTGCATTCCCATGTTGTGTGTGACGTGAAATAGAGTACTCCCTTTTCAGGCTGTTCAAATATACAGTTCTTTCACTTTATTGAGTTTAAACATATACACACATTGATGTGTTAAAATTCATAGATGGTCAAGGGAAGACAATTGTTACTATTTCATCTTGTTTCTACAATGTATATTAATTTTAAAAGGATTCCTTTATTTTCAATGTTAACTCTTTTCCAAAATTAACTATAGCTATCAAATATTGTGGACATGCTGGAAAGCTTGCAAATTTTACCTACTATACTCTAGTCCTTAGGGTCAAGCAGGTTTGACTATGCTTGTGTGACAGCGTAGTGTTCTTATTAACTGACTGCAACATTACATGCAGTCCAACTCAAAGCCCTTTCACAAGCATGGGGCAAGAAGAATGAAATGACCAAAATTGCTGAGTTTACATGACAATTTTCACAAAAATAAAGCAAGTACAAAGCACAATTGCCTTTTGAAAAACAACCTCATAAGAGCATAAAACCTTTTAATGGAAATCTGAGAGCTTTTTCAAATTTTTGGTGGTTCCATAACCATTTTCAATCAGGCCCTGTCTCTGCTGCATTGTCAGTTTGTGTTCATTGTTCATGCATATTTTTACAAGTTAGTTGTAGTGATTTGGCTCTCATAACAGGTTAGGTAGGTGTAGGTATTAAAAACCTTGAGCTTGGCATGACTAATTTTCACCACTGAAATCCAGTAGTTTAGGATGAAAATATTCATTGAAAGGACAATAACATTAAAATAATGCTTAAGTAGAGCATTGATTTCACCACAGTATCGATGGATGTAGAAAAGAATAAATCAATTAAGCCTTTTACACAAATCTGTTCAACATACACTTTTGTGACGCCCCTAACTTCAGAGTCACAGATCATGCTGACATTCTGTTTGGCTGACATGTGTCCATTTTAGATTTGTTCTACATTTGTATTTCAACAGTAATTGTGGCGAGAAGAGGAAATACACATAACGCACACACACAATTGTCTTGTGGCAAATCGTGTGCAAATGAAATTCACATTACTGTAGGTCACTGAATTCATTTCTGGAATGGCAATTGGTATAATCTCTCAAGGGACTTGTTGTGAGTAGTGGGCCACATTTACCCAGTTACCCTTACACCCCAGTGTAGATTAAGGAATACATTTACCCACTATCAACCCATCAACCCCAGCACATTTGTTCCCTTCGGACAATATGGATTGAACCGTTTTTGTCTGCAGTTAATTTTAACTGGGAAGCGGCCGGCTGTGAAAACTGCATCAGAGTTCGTGCCAAAGGCTTTTTCCTGGAGAATAAACATCCTCCCTCTTATCTCCTCCTTTTGTTTTATGAAATAGTCTCCTCTGGGCTCATTAAGAGCAAATCTGGCTTTTTCCAGCCTTATCTGCTGCGATCTGAACCAGAGAACTCAGTCATACAATTCAAAGTCGACCTTGATCTGCAGGCTAGCGTTGCACAAAACACATTTGAGAAGTTAATGAATTAAATATTCTTCTGCTCACTGAAAGGCCTCAAATCTATTCAGTTACTTTTAAAACTTTAATATTTTAGGAGAGCTAAGGTCAGTACAAGGCTTTGGGTGAAGAAGAAGAAGAAGAACAGTCTGATTTAATGCATTTATTACTGCAGACACAATATTGAGGCAGCCATTATAAGAATACAGTATATACAGGACTGCAACACAACCCCAGCTCTTCAGTGCTAAATTGACTCCAGCTGTCTCTGTCTCTCGCTACGACCTTGCAAAGACGACTCTCCTCTTTAACCCAGAGCTGTGTAGCTAGCTCAGCGCTGTCTCTCCCACACCTTGTCCCCATTGTTGCTGATCTTATCGTTCAGCCTATCAGAGGACTAATGACCCCGGCAATCGTTGCTGACCTGTCGGGGGAAGTGCAGCTGCCAAAGAGAAGGAAGGAGAGTCCATTAAAAGATTAATGTAAGGAAGTGGACACTGTCCTCCTGGACCTGTGGAGCACTCCAGCAGGAGTGGGGAATTTGATTTATCGTCATCCCCCCTCCTCACATGCTGAATAGGCAGAGAAGGATGAGCTAGGTGAAACGGCTTGCTTTGTCAAGAACAACTGACTGTTTTAGATTCAAATAATAAAAAAAAAAAATTAAACTACCCTGTATTGCCAATACATAAACTTATTTTTTGATTGTTATTACTGTTTTAAAGGTTAGAGATGCCATTGGGAATTAAACGATTGTTTCCTGTTTTGGCTTGGCGTTACTCAGCAGAAACTTTGCTTTGGAGGAAAGTCAACACCAGGGTCTGACAGGCCAATTAACCTGTGTTTTTAAGAGAACACACTGCCCGATTTATCATTCAACCAGCAGCAATTAAGCATCCTGTTACTTTGGCAACCGTTTCTAATATTTATTTGATCAAAGTGCAGAGTGGCATGGGCCCTGCAATCCAACTCCATTACTCATGTGTATGACATAATGTTGGCATTTGGTGAGGAAAAAAAGTTTCCTATTATATGCTTTTAGTAAAGATTTGCTGTCAAGCTTCAGGAGCCTTGTTTCCCTGGCTCCTTTACTGAGGGCCTGAACTTTTATAATGGGCACAAACAATGACTTCTCCTGCACCGCATGGGTGCTGACAGAGCTGGCTGACTGCTGAGAGAGAAACAGAGGGAGAGAAATTATTCTTCACTTTTGATTGGCAGCTTAGTGTCTCTGTTTGTTGCTGACGTCCGTTTTTTTTCTTCTTCTTCTTCTTCTTTTTTTTTAAGTCTTAGGTTTACCTGCAGCTGGAACTGCATTTTGTTTGCTCAAGCTACAGGCACCATGTGAAAAACCCACCTGTTGTGACAGAAAAAATATATATACATCTGTTTATGCACAAGTGGGACTCCCACTTATAGACTCCAGTATTCATTTGCATACAACAAAGCTATGTTGGACATCCACAATTTCTCACTTCAATCTCTATCAAGTTAACATCCTGAAGAGAAAATAGTAGCCTGGAAGGTTGGCATTCAGAGCGAGGGTAATCCACTTCACATTCCTCCTCCCTCATTTTCTACCTCCAGTTGATCGTATCCAGGTTAAATGTTAATTGGACAAAATCCCAGAGCTCCTTTGTTTTAATGGCTGCACTTCTCATTTTCCCTCTCACTGCTGCAATCGTTACTGTAGAGTTTTTAGGAGAGATGGATGCGAATGATTCTGCAAACACAGCTTGGCTTAACTCTGAAGACTCACTTTCCACATTCCTCAATGGATCATAATGGGCTTCCTTACCATTTGCAGAATTTGCACCATTAGCCAGCGATGACTTTGCATCTTACCCTGACTGAGATGAACAAGGTTGTCAATCTTCAAATGGCAATAAATGAGCTACTGAAGCTAAGTGCTCCCTGTAGAACCTTTGTCCTATTAAAATAACAGCAAGTCCAATGAAACACCTTGTCAATCAGTGACAACACATTACGAGACTATGTGCAGTGTTCAAGAGTTGGCCAGCATTGAAAATAATACTCTTTGATGCTGACCATTTACCAGGAACATTAAGCCTGCATTCACTGATTTTCTTTTGGCAACATGGGAGCAGTTGAAACAAGCTGTAAATAATAAACAAGCTGTAAAAATGCAATGACATATTATCACATTTTAAGTGGATATGGGGAACACATTGTTGCTAATTTAAACATCCAGCAGTTACAGAACTACATTAGTATTCACTTTGCGTGTCTGGCCACCTGCTGAATGTAAGTCTTGCGCTCACTTTACTTTTTTTTTTTTTTGCTCTGCGCTGATTTTTAATAACTCCTAAGAGAAAATGACTCTTTGGCTGCACCACCTCAAACTTTATGTGTGGCATTTGTTTCATTCACATAAAACAGTAATTTGATTTGTTGTCCATATAAATACTGATAGATAGATACAGAATTGTCTTCGTAATGTTATCTTTTTTTGTAATCTGTAGAATCCTCTTGAATCCACATAACTCATGATAGGCATGCACAACAACCTAAAATATCAAGGGAGAATTCATAATGTCGATTTACAGGTTATTTTTTCATACTAAAGTCACTACTTCATAACTCCTCGTCCCCATTTAGGAGTAAATTCCCCCCTTTAGTAACAGATATGACATATAAGCCATGTGCCACTTGTGGATGGTTGGACTATCACAAAGTACGAACAATATAAGAATTGTAAAACAGATTGTTCAGAGATTTTAACGTTTTTAAAAATACAAAACTGTAAATAAATAGCTGAACATATGGAAAACAAAATGGAAATGTAGCACAATGTTTGAAATAAAAGTGTTCATTCAGTCAGTCCTGAATGCAGTAGGTATCATTACCAGAAGGTTAGTTCCTTTACAAAACTGGATAAGAAGCATGTGGGAATGATCATAGCTACCAGAACAAAGTCAGGATTGAAAGTAAAACAGAATGATTATTCTTAATGTCATTTGTTGCAGAAGCTTGAGCACTGCAATTACAAAATGTGTTCGTAACATCTGAGTGGATATAATTGTTTCATATTAGGTGAGTCAGGTGGAACGTCTCTAAGATAAGTCTCAAACCTTGCAGGGACCTAATTTGTGTTTGTTTTAAATGATCAATCAGTGTGATGGCAACACAGTTGCTAATTTTAGGTTCTACATTACATTGTTTTTTCTATTATATCAAAACGAAAACCCGGATGACACCTAGTTTGACGTCGGCTTATAACACTGATGCAGAACAACAGAAATAATTTTAAGGCATGCTGGTTACTTCAACTTTCTCTGGTCCTATTGAAAAGCCTTCACATAATATTCAAATGAAGACACAGGGGTCAAGTCATTACACAAATATGAAAATCACCAGCACAAATGCCACAATGCTTTGTCTTTCATCTAAAACATGCCGATAGATTGCGCAGCCCTCACCTCAGGGATGAAGTCTCAGGGTCAGGAAAATATACAAGAAAAAAATAATTGGTTTGTTTGCTGCATTTCAGGTAATGTCTGTGGCATTTGCACACAGAATTATTCTTTCAGCTCCTTGTACTGAGTAGTGTAAGTCTTAGCAGACAGCTGTATAGCCCTCTGAGCCGGTTTTCTCACATAATTTCCAACTGCAGTTCACTCTAAGCCATGTTCTTTCTTTTGACCTGTCTGAGTACAATGGAGAGAACCAGCAGGCGAGGATGTCAGAAATAATGCAGTTTGATTTTGCCAAAAATAGATCTTAAGAAATTAAGTCAAATGACAAAAATAACTGAAGAATTATTTCAACATTTGGCAGCTCTCCAGTAAGTCATAACTTATTGTAGTTCTCCACCCAAAGTTCTTTTTTTAGCATGAAAGTATCATTGCAAGAAAGAGAATTGATGGACAACTGGATATATTGGAGTTTCTGTGGTGGTTTTGATCATTTCTGCTGAGAGACAGTATCAACCCTGGAATCAAACTTGTGGCTTGTTGTGGACTTTTGTGCATTTCAAAGCGTGAGTTTAAAGATTCAGTCCAGCACTCCCATTGAGTTGAGGGGGCTCAGGAAAGAAAGATTATAAGAGGAATAGTCAAAATCAAAGCAGCAGAGGGTCAGATATTCCTATTTTAAGTCTGGATAAGAGAAAAAATCCCTCCAACACACACTTGTACAATTGCCATAATACAATTCAATGAATCTTCTATTAGACACGCAAATGTTTAAAACCCATGTTGGTTTCCCTCCATGCTCAAAGTTTTACCAAATACTTTCTGCTTAATAGTAAAGGCAAGCATTATCTGAGATGAGTCTGATATCATTATAGAAAAATAACCTTGTATTTTATTAGCCTTAGAAAACTCCATCAAGAGGCAAAAAGCCACTGAGGCCATCCAGAATTCCTCTCAGATTGAGTACTGCTAATGACCAGTAAAACTGTGTAGAGTTGTTAGACTGCCCCTTTAAGTTTTCCCAAAACATTTGCATACTAAAAGATTCGGAAATGTTAGAATCATATGAAAACGCAGTAAGTAGTAGAAAAAAACATGGTTGGTCAGAGATTAAAAACTTGGGCATGAGGACAGAAAGGAGGGCAGGGAAAAGGAGGAGCGGGTAGTGAGCAGAGAGAGGTCAAGGATTCAGTCGTTCTGGAGTGTGGTCAAAAGCACTAAAAGCTTTATGCCTTAACAGGATTGTTAGGCAAGATACCGCAAGCCTCACTGGCTCATGTTGCTTAGAGCATAATGATTGGTTGGTTGGGTATTTTATATGCAGCATGGGTAATTAAATCGGTGGATACTGTTCCGGAATCGATATGAGCCCAGTGACATAAAGTATTACCGCTGAACCACTCTGTATGTGTGTCTATACGAGTGTGTAGTGGACAAAGTGAGAGTCAGAGGGAGAGGGTGAGGAAAGGGAACATGAAAGGTGGGGAGTGGGGGACAGAGTGGGCAGCACAAATTGCAAGCTAAATTTTTATTATGACCGATGAGATGGGTTATTGGAATCCAGGCAAGGCTCTTTGACTGTAGATGCCATTACAGGACACGGCTGCTTTAAATCTGGGTCACCTATCGACTTAACCTCGCATCGGGCATCAGCAGGGCCTCATTGCCGTGTAATTATGCCTGGAATAAATAGGGCGTTTGGCTTGTGGCACTATACCACATAGCGTCTGTTATAATGGACAGTGTGGAATTCATTTGTTCTCTTCTGGTCTTTCCTAATCCCTCCTCTCAACCTCTATTAACTCTCTACATTTTTCAATTCTTCCTCTGAGCCCCTTTCTACCCTTTGGTTTTCAAGCCATCATTGTTTCTGTCCTTTTTTTGTGCCCTGCTTTATCTTATTCCCTGCCGTCCTTGGAGCAGAAGAAAGAGGGGTTATACAAGCCTCGGAAGGAATGCGCCATTAAGAAAGAGTTGTTAGCAAAACACTGCTCGAGCTGTAATGCAGGGAGAGATGAAATTAAAGACAATCCCCACAATGTGAATTCAACCACCGCAGCCCAATTAGGAAGCATAAATATTCTCTCTACACTGAAACCCAAAGCCTCCTTATCATCTAGCCTACTGTTGTTGGGAGTTTTGAAGATATTTTGGGTGGCCATTTGGCTCCATAATGCCTTTTCAAACCAGATCTAAGCACGCCACATTACTGCCTGCAAAAACAGTGCTTCTGGCGCTTTGGCCACACAGCAGTTAAAAAAAAATCCCCCTAAGCTACTAGCAGGATGCACTCATACTCATATGTGTGACCATCTTCCTTTGTGTGTCTTGCCGTGAGGTGACCGGCTCAGTAATTGGTCCTCGAGGCTTTTACCTGGCGGCGTTGACTGACCATGGCAGTGACTTTTTTCCTCTTTTGCCTTCAACTCCAAATGGCCTCATTGGCCATTTAGAGCTCATTAACAATACTTTTATAAGTCGTTTCATGTGTCATGAAAGGGGAAAAAAAGGAGGTACATTTTTTTTTGTCATTAATTAAACAGCAGACTTTTGTCAGTGGAAGTATGCAAGCTATTTTCATGCACATCACAAAGAGAACAGACGCTGGTTCCTTTGCTTTCATTAGAATGAATTCTGTACAACTCTGCTTTTATTAAAAACAACAGGGGTTCCAATCCCCGCTTCTGCCTCCATTGTTTTTAATCTTTGCTAATTAATTTGAAGAGGTCCTGATTAAAATAATGGAATTGTCGGGGAATACATTGTCTTAAGCTTATGTGAATTCACTGAAGCTGTTTGAACAGTACATACAAAGGATGTTCAAGAATTAAATATTTCTGAGTCACTCTAAGAATGTCTAGTTCCGAGGAACACGTAAGTTTTGTAATATTTGTTTTATATAGTTGAACACTCTCAAATTTTGTATATCACGCTTTTTCTGTATTTACTTCACAACTTCTGAGTGAGTGGGTTATTTTAGTGTACAAAATCTTTTGCTTTTACCTTCTTCATATTTTTCATTTTTATGAAAGATGTGAAATGATGACTTGAAGTGGTATCGTCTAGATATCAGGTATTATGTTATGCACTCACCTGCTCTGAAATCTTGGGCATTGCAATTAAGAAATCTGATTTACTGTTTGGCAATAAGTGCTGGAAGATTGCTGTAGTACCCCCACATTCTTGTTTTCTCTGGGAGTTGTGGTATGGCAGTGGTGACAGCAGCGCTATGCAAGCTTATCTTCACTGTGATAACATTACATTGCACCTGTGCTGACAGGCCAGATGCTGCAGGAAAAAAAACAAAGGCATGTTCAGAGGAAAAGCTATCTCTAAAAAGACTTCACTTCAAACTCACTTATCTGCAACTTTTGAAAAAAAAAAAAAAAAATCAAATAACTTTCTTTTTGCCTTATAAGTGTAGTCATGAGAATAGCTACTGTTGCCTTTTAGAGGCAAAGACAGATTAAGCGTGGTGTTACACCATCACAGAACCTGGCCAAAAACTTATGTCACTAAATAGCATACCATATAGATGGTGTGCTATTTAGTGTTGTATTCTTTGTCCCCAGGGAACAAATTATTTGGAATTTGCTTCAACCATTTTGTCCACTCTCAAAAGGGTACTGTGTTTTAATGCCAATCAGCAAATGTTAGCATGCTAACAAGCAGCACGAAGATGGTGTTAGCATTGTTATTGTGAGCAAGCAACAACATAAAACGTGAAGCTGATAAGGAAATGACTTAAACCTGTATTCTTTCTAATTGCCAGTCGGGGCACCTTCCCTTTAGTCAGATTTTATTGAAAGTTGATAAGAAAATGACCGTACTTCTCACTTGACTTACTGCCTAGTAAACAATCTCAAACATTATTAAACATTATTATAATGTGGTCTGTATGGCTAGTTTCAGATGTTCTTTAATTCAGCATGATGTTCATTTTGTCAATGATCATCCCATTTAGAGTTAAAAAGACAAGATATGCTCAAGTGGATGGCTATCTTGTGATTGATGCATGGATACCATGGAACAATAATGACATAACAAAAAACTGATTACCAAACTGTAATGTCATGACATTTTGAAAGGGGCTGCCAAACACTCCTGCATAAGGAAAGTCATATTTTATCACAAATATCCAAACTGATTTTAAAAGTTTGTTTTTCTTCTGTGCCAGAAAGGTAATGGGCTGAGTAACCCATGTTTTAAAAAAAAACATATTTTTTCCAATACCTTTAAAGGATTCATCTGTATCAGGACCATTACTGCCCAGATTTCTATTCTAGCACTCTCCTCTCCTGCTCAGCGGGCCCAATTTTTTGTCAGCTCTAAACAGGGTGTTCTGGTCTGCTCTTGTCTGTCCAACAGGCAGTCAGCTAAAAGCTCATTTTGGGTACAGCGAGTCAGAACACATGGAACCTGTGGTAGAAACTCTTGAGTGCTCATCTTGGGCTGACAGCAGGCAGTCCCTCAAGCATTACCGTGGTTGGCCGTGACTGATTTCTCTGAGGCAGACAGAGCCACAGGAGGCTAAATGTTCTGCTTTGGCTCGTCCGTTTTGATTTGCTCAAGATGTACGGCTGTTTGACATTTTGTCTTTTGGATGGGCTTTCTTTGTATTCACACTGTTCGTTGCAGTTGTTTACACTCAATGAACACAACTAAAGGACAGGTGAGTGGAATCCAACATGGAAATTATTTTTAGATGTGTGCTTTTAGATGACCTTTATCCTGGCTTTTCACTACAGTGAAGTAGGCTATGCTGCATCCTTTCTCTATTGTAACCATGAATGTTACAGCCTCAGTCAAGGTCTCTGATGTCTACTTTGCTCTCAAAACACACAAAATGTTTATCCCTGTGTACGCAGGTGTCACCTGTTAAGCAGATGGTGGACAGAGGGATGATGTGACTGGCTGCACAAATGTCCCTGCACAAAAATTATTATATTTACCTAGTCATAAGCCTAAGATATTAATTTATTTTTTTCTGTTTGCAGACGATCTCTTATTATTGACATTGGCTTCAATGGGAATGTACTGTATGGCTGTTGTCAAAGTGTTCGTGCACAAACCTATAAAGATTGCAGGCGAAAAATTGAGCTTTTTTTTCTCTATTGTCAGTTTGAGCTATAGGAGCATGTTTACAGTGACAGTCTGCCAATAACAGAATAGATATTAAGGCTCAGAGTAAGAATAGCTCGCGCTGGAGCCCCTTATGGTGTATGTACACTCCACAACAGTTGCCAAGGCGACGTTATCACCCATTATCCATCATTGGAAGCAACAAATCCAGGCCCTGCTATTTATTCTGTTGTTTTCTCAGAAATGGAGGTGACAGATAGTGTGATGGCAGATAGAGTACATTATTGATCAACACAAGACCCGACTTGTGCCCTTGTTCGTTCGTTCTCTGATGGCAATCCCACAGGCCCTTCCAGTGAGCAGAGCAGTGGGCTATCTTGTTCAACGGTGGTTTATGGGGCCTGTCATTGGGATGTGGAGGAGCATGTACAACAAAGAAAAGCGAAGCCAGGAGACTCCCTAGGGAGGGAGGAGATGTGGCGGGTGGGGGTCAGAGGTTGCAGGCTGTGAGTACAACAATCTAGGGCCAAGATTCCTGGGTGGAAGAAAGAAAGCGGTGAAGTTTGTGGGTGGCGTAATAGTCGATGCGTCATTCCACATACAAATGCTCTGAGCCGAGAATAAAAAGAAAGAGGTTTACATCCGTGCCATAAGCCTTTACTGTTGTCCAAATACACAAACATGTTTTTACATTTGGCTGAACACGAGCGCCGTTGTTTCTTTTAAATCAATCCTATCCACCCTAGTGCCAAAAATACTCAGCAGCAGGTTGTTACAATACCAGAATTTAAAACATTCATTCAATGCTAGTGTAAAAACACGATTCTCAGTACCTCAGGAGTCCGATGCACATAACATAGGTTTTTTTTGTTGTTGTTGTTGTTGTTGTTTGTTTTTTTTGTGCTTGCCGAGAAGTGCCAGAGAGAATGCAGTAACAGCCACGTTGAGAACACAGGTTGAATTTATTCCCTGTTGTTTTATCCCTGCAGACTTGGTTTTAAAGTCTGCTTGTAGATCTGTTTTCTTTATAGCTTTGTGTACTTTCAATAGTACCGGAAATAGATATTGTAACATTTTAAACATGTGGTACCAAAAGAGTATGAACACTTTCAACAACTTCACAAGCACATTCAAAACTAAAAAGTACACAGGGAAGACAGGAAAAACAATTGTTTTGCCTCTTTATTTTAATAAGAAGACCATTTAAAAATTACAGTAATACCATAATAAGTAGTTAACCTAGCAGGACATCACATCTTCTAATATTTACTTGTGACTTGTTGTCAGGGATCCACATCAGTTGTTTCAAGTGGAGCCTGATGGTTGACCAATAATATAATAGGCCCATCTTAATGTGTGTATACATGTAGGTGCCGTAAACACTGGTTGCACAATATATAATGCAGCAAAATATTGCTTGTTGGGTTATTTTTTTTTAAAACATTCAGCAATGACTGACAATGAATAGTAATGCCATTTATTTGCCTTTTTATTTTCTTTACATGACAAAGTTTCACATTTGAGAAGTAGCTCTCTGGGTACATGGCAGAGTGGGGTTAATTCGGAACATTTAATTGCTATAAGTGTATAGTAATGCCACAGCACTTGAGCTAGTTAATTTTTTTTTTTTTTTTTTCATTTTTATACTGTACAAGACTATTACTGGCTCCAGCTGGTAGCACACTACCAAAGTTGACGGCACGTCTCCTAGCAACACCAGCCCTCTAATGTCAATGAATCACTACCACGGAATATACCCACTCACAGGCCTAAAGCTGAGATCCAGCTTCACTAATATGTCCAAAAATAGTTGTCCCATTCTGAAAAATGGGGGGAAATGTGCACAATAGTTGCAGTGGCAATAAAGTTCATATTTTCTTACATAAAGCATAGACATCATCTTAGCTCCCCACATTAAAACCCAAAGATACCCCTTCCCTTCGAAAAATGAGCTGTTCAACACTGTCTTTCTATGACCGGCACAAAGATGGCCTTCCTCTGCTACAAAAGATATATGAGATGGAAGATACAAAGCCAAGGCTCTTAATAAAAATCATCCATTTTTGTCAGAGCTGGCCAGGGGAAAATTTGCAGCAGCATCAATAGACAGCTTTTCTCCCCCCACTTCTTTATCTCATCCCACCTCCATCTCTTTTTTTCTGTCCCTCTTTCTTTCTGAGCATATATCTGCACGGAGAGAGAGCGTAACCTCGACTGTCACTGCTATCTCCTGAATCATTTTGTCTCTTTCTGAAGGCTGACCTCTCTGCTGTACATTTTTGGGCTATTGGGTAGAACTGAAAGTCACACTTATCATGAGGTAGAGGAAGACTACCAGACTGCCATTTATTTCTAGACTTCGCCTCTATGGGATTACGTAGGTGTGATTGAATTCTCCCCACAGTTCCTCCTCTGGAGCATTTGGGCCCACTGTGGGAGAAGTAAGTTGACTATCCAAAAACTGTGCCATGCATTCCTCAAACCTGATTATTGTTATTTCCTCACATCCTGGATGGAGGTTTATTGTCAATATGCTGCTATATGAAGAAAAATGTTGCAGCAGCAGAGCTTCCCCCACATTTTCAAATAATGCACCACTGTTCTTGATGGTTTGTGAATCACTCCCTGTAAATGTTGAGTAGTCTGCACTGAGGATACTGAGGGGTAAATGTGATAAGAGAATGCGTAAACACATCAGTCATACTGGTGTTGCGGAGGTTGCTGATATACTCCTGTAGGTGGGATTGTCATGCCTGGGGAGGATGGTGCGACTCCTCTCCAGAAGAGCATGAAACAGGATTACGAGCACATCAGCAAACATGCAAACCACAACCTTTATTTCGGGACAACTACTTGTCAAAATAATGCAGCTGCTGACTTTAACCTTTTTATGCATGATTTATTTTTCTTGATATAGCACTCAGTCTAATATGGAGACACATTTTCAAAAATGAGAATCCTGTAAATGAACTTCCTGCAGCAACCAGGATCAATTTTACATTGTTTAAAAATAAAAAATCGTGTGACACACTCACACCCCCAGTGTAGCATTTTCACACTGTGTGATTTGTGTGATGTCACCTGTTTCCTGGTGGCACCAACAAAGCACAACAGCGTATTTCATCATGGCGATGTCATGTGTGATCTTATCAATGGAACAGAACGTCCGAGGCAATTCAGAGAGAGCTTGTCAGTTGCGTGAAAGTGGCTCTTCAGCATGACTGACAGCTTTCTGCTTCCAGCACCTGCTCGCAGGAAGCTGATTGGACCTCTACTTTTGCCTGCTCACCGATATGACCGGCCGCTGCAGCTTCTTCTCCTGACGCTTGGTTACCCACCGCTTGTCAGCCAGCTCCCATCATGCCACACGCCCCTGCAGCTGTGAAGCTGTGGGCGACACGCACCTTGTCACCAGCAGGAGCAATGATAATATGCCCATGAGTTAAGTGCACAGGCCATCACGTCCCGAACACACGCACCTCGTCTCACACATAGAAACATAAGAACACTCTTTTTTTTCCCTTTCCGCCTGTCGGATCACACAGCAAAACAACATCAAGTACACTGTTACAGACTTCCCTACTGTCTCACCTTCTGACCACTTCCTGACACTAAATGGCGCAGAATTCAATCGCTGCACAGGTTGTGGTGTGAAATGAAAGGCAGCAGACGCCCACTGATATGATCTTTCACAGTCTGTTGGAAAAGAGAAATATGTTGCTGGAGGATGGCTTAGTTTGATAAGCACAGGAGCCTTCCTGTTTTTGCATGATTCAAATATGGATACACACTACAAAGATGTATCTCCTCCTACCAGCCACATGTTTTTCAAAGGACCCCCTTCTCCTTTCTCCCCCCCCTGCCCTCCACTCCAACTCCTGCTTCCTCCATCAGTGTCGCCAATTGCTTTCTTTCCAGCTTGCTTTTAAATTAGTCTGTCTACCCATCTTTGCTTCTCATGTTATTTTCATAGAAGGCAATCCAAAGTGGATTGCATGTTAATTCAAATATGGGATCTCTGTCCCTCACAAGAGATAGTGGACAGAAAGCAATTGGAGCCAGGCAATAGGGCAGACATGTCTCACAGACAAGCCCCGAATGTTTCTCCTGCTCAGCAGAGTGACAGAAAATGCAAATAATTTCCCAGTCTCACTTAGCCAGTGTCTAGACGCTGCTCTCTTGACTTTACTGCTATTAAAAAGTGTGCTGTAGCTGAACTTTTGTGCATAGTAGTTGTTGAAAACCCTCTGATTGCATGTATAGGCCACTACCTTTGAAAATGCTTTTGTTTATATATGCATGAGCATCACCTTTTGATTAAAGGCATAATTATTTCAGAGGAAGGTGTACACAAATATACTGTAAACAAGTAAAGTGGAAAACAAACCCCCAGCCCCCATGCTTTTCAGGCAGGCAGCACGGCTGTTTTTTGGTTACAGCGATATTGATGAACATCTACATCCAATATGTTGCTCCATTGATTCTTCATTATTCTAATTCCCCTGACTATTTCAATGTGGCATGGCAGCAAGATGTACACAATTAATTTGTGCTTTCTATTAAAACTGAGTCATTAAAAGCATGCTGCACAACAGTTTATAATTAAAATACCAGCACCAGCAAGAGGTGAGTCTCATTAGTATTGGTGCCATGTGCTGTTTATTTCCTTGACTAATTTAAACTGCCAGTTTTAGCTGTTGCTCTGATGATTTATGTACTGCACATATAAATTCAAGTGCTCAGAAACAGGGACAATACTGAACAAATGGGTTTCTTTATTTACAAATAATACCTATTAATTAGAAATAGGTCAATAATCTGTAAGAATGTAAAAAGCAGGAAGGCTTCTCATATGTTTTCATTCACTTTTTTTGATTCATTGGTTGATTACAAACGCTGTATAAATCGAATTCCCCTCATCCTCTGCTGTATTTAGTGATTTCTTATGGTGATCAAGCTTCAGAGCAATAGAATAAGAGTAGAACAGACATCCAAATTTAAAGGAATGCAGCAGTCTGGTCAGAGTGGTAGCCATTTTTATGTGGACTCTTGCTGCTGTAAAGAAATGTGGCCATTGAAGTGGTTTCCATAAAACCTTCTGTATCACTCTCTGATTTAGTCTTTTGCTGCCATGAAAACTAACAAGACTAAATGCTTCTGATATGGTCAAATGATTATGGCAAATACTTTAATGTTGTCTTTCATTCTATTTCTATGATCGACTTGCTAATATACAAAATTAGGGTGGTAGGCATGGTTAACATTTTGGACTAAAAAGACATCAGTATGTTTGCAGTATCAATATGAGCCTGTTAGCATGCTGGTGTTAGCATTTAGCACAGAACTTTTGTGACAAAATGTGATAGAATAATTGATAATTAGCTTGATAAAAACCCTTTAAATCACTGCAATTGTACCACTTCAGCCCGCTGATGCTCAGTAGCAGTAAATTATTTAAGTATCAGTCTTTTGTCAATATCAGTGAGTTATAGTGTTGAGTGTACAGTGTCACAGTCATAGATCTATGCAGCGATAATGAGACACAATTGATTAGCTTTGCTTCTTAAATGAGCCCTTCACAAGGAAATTGAAATAACACACAGTCAAACCATACGGACATGATTAATGGTGTTTTGAGATTGAGATCTAGTGATATTTACATAATCAGCAGGGGAGAATTAGATATTTCCATTGCTGTGTTGTGTGAACAGCCCAACACTTGCTTCAGCCTGTCAGTCTGATTGTGTTGCATTGTCTTATACTCTTGATTTCTCAAAGGATTTGATGAAGTGATTGGATAGAAAATGAAGCGAGTTGTGAATGTGCATCAAGTTAAAATGACCCGTGGAAAAAATTCTAAATAAATAACCATAATGTATAAAGATCTTCACAATATACAACATTTGGACACCAAGGGGAAGCTTTAAAGTTTCTGTTTTGCATGTAAGCAATTAGGTCTCTTCTGTGATTGAGTGTGTGTGAAAGTTTTAAATGTCTCTGAAAACTTTGTGTCAAGTTCTGAGTTTTTTTCCGCAACAGTAAATATTCCTGACAAAATAAGCAACCGTGTTCTTTGAATTTCCTTAACCTATTTTCTTTGATTAGAGTTGATGACAAGTGGCTTTGCAACAATATTACAAGGTCTGATTGGTGCACAGATATACAGGGCACTGCAAAATTAGTTATACAGTAATTAACAATGTGCGCACAAAACAAATACATATATATTCAAACATATCAATAATAAAAATATGAATCTCTTAAATGTTCAAACAGTTTACCCCCAGCAATCACACATCACTGTTTTAATACTGGCAGTACTGGAATAAACCTTACCATATACTTACTTTTGCAGCCCCATGGATATGACATTACCTTTCTTCAACTGAGGCATAACCACTTCAAACCAGAGAATACAGAACAGACAAAATCACAAATCCAGAAAGGTCGTGTTCTTATGTAAGCAGATTTTCATTGCTCATATTATGAAAATAGGCTTTTAAGACCTGTCTCAAGGTTATCATTATCAGAACAAAAACATAATTCTTATATAATACTTCATTTCTCTGCACCTTGTGCATTAACATTAAAATAAAGAGCTTAATGTGTTTAGAGTCACAAATTGTAGTCCCGCATTCCCTAATGGACCTTAAAACTGCTCCTAATTGAATGTGGTGATGAAAGAGGGATTTGTAATTGTTGGCCCTGGATGAAATGAGAAGCCTTGCACATCCTGGATGGTTAAACAAAGTCAAACCAAGCGTTTTCAGTGTGTTGTCAAAATTAGTTAAGAGGTCCTTTTGAGTTAAGATCATAAAATATAATGAAAGGATTAAAAAGGGCAGAAAGGCAAAGAGTATGAAGGGCCTCATCTAAAACAAGATTAACATTTTAAAGATTTATTTTGATAAAAGAAAACAGTTTACTGGTTAAATTAAATCATGTTAGTAATGTACCTTAAAGCATGCCAATGTTGCTGGTTAAAGAAAAAAAAAACAGCTCTATGTGTTACTGGCAATTATACATTCTGTCTAACTAGAGAAGAGTCATAAATTCGTTATTGACTAACTTATTTTCGTAAAACATGAATGGTGGCTAATGCTGGCAAACTAATTAGCTCCTGTTCATTCAAGACTTAGTCAGGCTGTGGCAGTTAAACCCCTGAGTGGGACTGAACTGAGAACATTTGTGCTTTATTGCTAATAAATTCAACTGTCCATTTGTTAGAGGGAAAGTGTGACTTCCATCTATTGAAATCTGTTTTGCTTTTTTAAAAAATGTAGTTATGGCTTACTGTTTGTGTAGTGTCTTTTACAGCATGCACTTGACTACCAACAACCTGACCAGTTAAAGCAAGTTAGTGTTTCAGGATGTTCATGTAGGTTTTGGATGGATCTCATTTATGTAATTGGTATATAATTACATTAAGTTATGGATTGTTGTTTGCTAAGAATGGCACCTTTATAAAGTAGCCCAGACTGGCCCAAACTCTGGCTCTGTATCTTGTTTGGCCACCATAGATGAGGAACGGTTGGGACGTGGTGTGTTAAGTTAGTTGCAATCTGCAGCTTCATCACTAGCTGCTACTTAATCTTGGACACGACTCCTTTTAAACAGCAAGTTTATTTTTGAAAGCCCCCAAGTAACGTTAAAACACATGGATTTGCATCAATGAATCTTTAAACTAAAACCTTTGAAAAACCATGTAAACCATGGTGTATGGTTCATGTGTGTAAGCATACACCCTGGGACACCTAAAGCTACTGCCTGTCCCCTGCTTGTTCCACCACATAAAGGTCACTGCATGATTTATGCACCTGTTTAGTGAGTTAGATGAGAACTGTTTGTGCTTTGGGGGAACCTGACCCAATTGAAAGGTGGAATATAAAAATGAAATTCTGTTCATGAATTGATTTACAAGATTGCACAAGTATCAAGCAGCTTGATTGGGAACAGCTGGATAAATACATACTCTGCGTTTGTGTTTCCTGTCTGCATGTAGCATGAAGTTGTGCTTTACGTGAGGTTGTAGTCTTACAACAGGTCAGTGAATAATGTGTATGCCAGCATTTGCATACACAAAGTTAAATATCAAGTCATGACATTTTTGCATGTGCTTTTGGTTATCGCTGGATGAAGGCAGAAAAGTCCAACTCGTATATGAGTGACTGTATACTCACACTTTACTCTACGTCTCCATCAGATGCAAGCATCTCTCTTGACATGACAGTGCTCTGTGTCGCAGACATGTATTCTTTAGCATGGCAGCTCACAGGGGAGAGACACAGATGGGGTTTGACTTCCTAATGCTTCTGGATGGCAGTGCATGACGTTATTCTAACTGACAAGTCTCTTCGTAACTGCTGTTATCAAGTACCACCTGCATGCACTTTTTCATAAAAATTGAATTTTCTTGTCAATGATTAATTAAACAATTAATTTAGCAGCGGCCTACATTAAGAGAAAGAGGAAGTTAGCGGGATTCCCAAATGAGTTTGTGTTTTCTTGTGAAACTTACAACAGACCTGAACAAAACAGTGGATGAGTACATTTTGAAAACTTGAATAAAACATGAGAAGTGTCTACTGTATCCTCCCCTGTAATCTCTGTGGTATAAAGAGTCTTTTAGTGTCTTGTTGGATACATCAAGTACACTTCAGCTTATCCAAATGGAAATCAACATTCACATGAATTGTCGTCCTACAAAATTATGGAACATGTTTTCTCATGCATTTACCTTTGGGTCTGAAAGGTGAAGCCAAAATGTCTTGTCAAGTAACAGTTGCACTCAGAAACATTCTAAGTAGTTGGCGGTTTGCATTTTTCAGTATTTATTTTAAGCCTGTTTTCAGTCAGTCATCAACAGATTTTCATGTGCATTTTGAGGATTTGCACAAGAAAACCTTGATGGAAACACCAACATTTGATATAACTTTCAATAATGCGCATACAGGTTTCCTGATTAAAGTATGTTAGCTTTGTTTATTTGCTCCAAACCATGAAATGGAAGTGTTTCTGATTTTCATTTTTAAGCGACGCTTTGAAATTTAGCTAAAATTAAATTTGACTTTAATGAAAATGAATTAATTAATATGACCGGTTTTGTGAATTACAAAGCTCTACACTTAACCTTTTAGTCCAAATGTGTCAATTACTGGCTCCAGAAGAACACCAAACCAACTGAAAAACTAAAACCGTCAAAAAAGTAATCCACAAACAGATGACGTCAGGTTAGTTTTATCCACAGTCTATGGCATTTATTAAGTAGCTACACTCTCAAGAACTTAATTTATGAATATATTGGAAGTTAATGACATAGAATTGAATAAAACAGATGACTCCTGCACTCCAGAGCTTTTAATTGAGAGCACATGGCAGTGCATTTGAGATAACGCATTCATGCCAGAGGTAAATAGATGGTACTTGTGTGCACAAGCTTGTTTAGCATGACAGCTGTGTTGGATACATTACTGCATTAAATCAAACCCAATTACTGCCAGCTCATTGCTCCCATGCCCCAAGAGGTGTGTGATGCAAACACACAAGCACAAAATCCCTCAGCGACTGCGTTGAGAGGCGAAATCTTCTAATATGCAATGTAAAAATAAAGGGGACAGATGTTAAAATGTATCTTCTGAATATTCAGCTTTGTGATTGTAGGAACATGGACATAAAACAAAGTAAAATGTGAAATATCATTCAAGATATCTTCAGCAGGCACTGTAACAGCTCCTTTTGTTACAGTTTCTCAGTGCTTTTTGATGTTGAGTTTGCTGTGTGTGCTAAGGAATTGCTCCAGTGTGGCCCAGAGTGCTGATGTTGCTTTTATGTGCTGCTGCTGCTGCTGCTGCTGTGCTTTTTGTCACTTTAGAGGGTCAAGCAACACACTGTGATATCCGCTCCACCACTTAGATGCACTATGTTACGCTGATGGAGAAGGCTTTTTGGGGACAGCACTCCTGGGATTTGGTTTGAGTGGTAACCCCTGAAATGGAACAATGTATGTGTGCATTTGTGCGAAGCTGAGTATGTTTAAAAAAGAAAGTAGGGCTGCGCCGAATGACAGGTGAATGGACAAGCAAAGGACACAAAGGGGAAAAGCAATATTTAGAGACTTGGAGGGCGCATAACAAAAAGAGGGAATGGAAAGAGAAATAGGTGGAGGACTAGAGACCCTCAGACAGTAAACGACAGAAGAGTGCAGCACGCTTCAGCTAAACAGAGGGCCATGCCACCAGTTCTCTCAACTGAGACACACTGGAGGTGTCTGTCAGGTCAATTAGTACTACTGTGCTTACATTTTCCACCTGACTTCCTTCATTAGTGTATTTGTCTGCAGCTTTTAGCCTCCTCAATGTGCCTGCATGTTTTGTCATACTTCTAGCCTTTCCCACACACTCTTGGTGTTAACCGCGGCTCAAGAAAGTATTGTAGGTCTGCCAAGCAACCGACCTAGAGGAGGTCACAGCTTTTAGTGTTATGGGCTTTGAGCCATACTAGCTGCTTATAGAGACTGCAGTGTCAGTTAGTTGGCTGGTCTGCCACTTTGGTTTGACCTGAAATATTTCAAAAACTAGAAAATGGAATACTATTACTTATTTTCGTTCACGCTCCCCAGACTATGTTTCCTTAGGACTGTTTTCCTCTTGCACCTCTCGTGGGTGAAAGCAGCAGTATGTAGTTTTCTGGAAAAGGCAAAAAATAAATAAATCGTTCGTGATTGGATCTCGATTTTGTTTTATTGTTGCCATTTGGTTCTGTTTTCTATGCAAACTAGCTAGCCACTAAAGAAATGTTGCTAATAGTTCAGCCTTCTGTGAACCGTAGCCAGGGGCTCACTGCTGTGGCTGATACCATCACTTACAGCTCCCCCAGTGAATTTTCGCAATTTTTGCTTCAACAGTCTTTTAAGATTTTGGACATCTGGAGCGCTGACATTGATTTCCTTCTCTAGTTAGCCTTAAAAATGTGTCAATATTGGCAGCCGCAGCTGGGCCTTTGGCTACTGGGAGAAGACCAAACTATAAACAACATTTTTATTTCATCAGTGAAATGCTTTTGTGTTTTAGACTCTCAGGATCTATGCTAACTTTGTTATAAACCAACCAACCCCTTCTCATTACTTGTAGCCTGACAAGGTGCAGTTGTGTGATATGTACCTGTGATTGGTATAATTTTTTGATAATGCGAGAATCCAGGTTTTAGTTAAGAATCCAGGCAAGGTAAAAAGCGATCTAAAGCGATCTGTGGCTGCCAAAGTTTGCTGTCATGTGTAAGACTTTATTAAACCTGAAAACAGAGCCAAGAGCAGGCATCAGGGTCATTTAAGTCCATTTAAATTACAACATGCTTAATTAAATGTTAGCAGGCTAACTTTACTTTAAGCTCAAAGCACTGTAGTAGTAGAGCATGGTTATCAACCATTATTGAATTCCCACTCACTTCCTTCAAGCTGCTGTCAGATGCTCTATTGAAGCTCTGAAACAGCTTTTAGGTTTCTCCAAAGACACATCTCTTTATAGTTACAGTTTTGATTTATGATAGTATTTCCCATTTTATCCAGCTGTTTTCCCCTTAGGGCTGTTGAGAAATGGTGGAGTGAAGTGGAGATGGTGCACAGTGCAGCAAATATCTTGTATTGGGTCCATGCACATGGCCTGTGTGAGCCTGCACGTCCAAAGAACACCTATAATTTTCATTACTTTTTATGTGTGTTGAGGAAATGTACTTATTTTATCAATTCCTCCCCTGTATTTTAGCCCTGTGTGGACCACTTAGCCATTTAGTCAATTCTTCATCTTTGTTTTAGGCTCCTGTGGGCCACTGCATGTATTGTTGTGGATAGTCTGATTCTCAACATTCAGATTAATACATTCTGGCCAAATGCCACCACTAGGAAAAGAAGAGCTGAGAGAAATGCCAGAACTATAGAGGCATCTTTATAATCCATGATAAACAGTAGCTTATGAGGTAATCGGTACATTACAGGGATTCTCTATCACTGAGTAAACACAATAGGAATCTATAGAATCAACAGCAGGTCCATGTGCCTGTTCATTTATAGTCAATAGTTTTATTGATCTGCGCATTGTGTGAGTTGCTGAATGATTCTGTATTGTGGCAATTATGATCATTCCCAGAGGTCCACTTATGCATGATTCAAATTCAAGCTTTGTCCAGCAATGACATGTCCTGTCATGCACGATGGGAGAGAAGCCAATATGCATTGAAATATGTGCATCTGAAACACTTGCCAGTCAGACTCAATTACCGGCCTCAGTCTAAGTGATTCCGCTATGAGAAAACTGTGTCCACCGCCACCAAACAAATAAATAAATCTGTTGTCAAGCCATTATATTTGATGTGTTGACATTCAATGATTAAAACTCTTGTTATTCCTAACTTCTAACATCTTCCACTGTGTACCAACTGAAAATTCTGTGAAAAGCACAATCGCAGCATGAAATGCTTAGTAATTTCAGTTCTTTAAAGATTCCTGAAAACGACACCATTGAGGTCTGCCTTGAAACGTGGTGTTTTGATGTGTTGCACTTTGAGTGCACACAGAGCAGCTGTTTTGTGGGGTCCGGGAGATAAGAGACGGAGAGGTTTGACTGTGTGATAGAGGGGTAGGGCAGCAATTCTCTTTCAGGTTTGTTTCAGACCACCTGCTGGGTCTGCCAAACACAGCCCAACATGGCAGATCAAAGCACGCCATCAACACTTTGTTTCACTGAGGTTTCTTATAATTAGCAGTTCATCATGCACAAGGAATGGATATGACAGCATTAGCTGGTAACTGGCTTGAGCCAGTGAACTGAAGTCATAATGGATTAGACAGCTTGGTATTTAGTTAGCACTATCACTATGCAAGTAAATAAAACTCATAACCTTTTCTGGTAACATCTTTTCAACTGTCTGACCTAAAATATAAAATGATCAAGGGAGGTTCTGTTCAAATAATACAGTAAATATGGAACCAATGCAACATTTACCCCCAAACAATGGTTTACCAAGATCTGTATTCATTTGTCTCCTGGTTCCATTGGACTGCTTTAAGGCCTTACCAGCCTTAACTGAGCGAATAAATCGCTGTCACAGTCTTCAAATGGTGTGATCGCCTGTCACAGCTCTTCACATCAGTTTGCTTTATTGGATGTGGCTCACGCCTCCAGATATTTATATCTTTTTACAGCCATGTACTGTAGTGGCTAACAAAACAAAAAAAGGGAAAAATCAGTGAGGGAGAAAGAAGAGGCAGAAAAGCTAGGCAGGCGGCGAGACAAGTAATGGTGTGGAATACAGAGGAGGGATGTGCGGAGCTTTGGCTGGGGACAGCCTCTAGATCCATCTTCCCCTGCTTAAAGCCCCAGTGCCTGGGTAATGGTCGCGCGGCGGGTGCTTTCAGAGGTTCCAGCGCAGGAGATGAGGGATCTAGGAGTGGAGAGGCCAAACTGAGAGGTGATTTCCCCAGCAGAGGCCTCTTCATTTTAGGGGTAGAGGAGGTGTCGGCATTGCTACCGCTGCTGAAGCCTGGAGGAAAACAAGCAAATTGCTCCCCACAGGAACAGGGCACTGGCAACAAACTGGATTCGACATGATATAGAGTGTCACCTGCTTTACTGCCTTTCTGCTCGTTTTATTCATCTCTACACATGAAACACTAATTCATCTGTAGGTCCATCTATTTCTTTAGGTGTCATGGCTGCATTCTTTTTTACATATTTATCTGGCAATTACTTTCTTGAATAATCAATTGTTGAATTGTTTGGCGTATAAAATGTCATCAAAAGTGAATAATGTAGAAATCTCAAGCTATGACGTCTTTAATTTAGATCTTTTAATATCTTTGTTTTAGCCCCAAACACAAAGCTTTTTAGTTTATGTTGATAAAATAGAGAAAGGCAGGACATTTTTATATATAACACAACAGCAATTTTTGCTATATTTGCATGAAAAAGTTACTAAAAACGTTGAAGAATCTTCTGTTGATTAATTAATCCATACGTTGACTAGAACCTACAGCTTCATCATCCATACATGTGTGATTTTTGTGGTCTCTACATGTTAACATCCATGAAGCAAACAAATAGATCTGCAACCAGAATACAACAGAAAGATATATTGTCGCCTCCAAAATCTATTGCAGCTCAGCGCCCACTCATTTTTATTGAGGTCAGCGCAGTGACTGAAATAAATAGAGCGGCCAATGCTAAATGATACAGTCCAACTAGTGTGGGGAAATATATCTTCTGGGTTTTGCATGAAGAATCCCCAGTTCTTTGGCTTTTCCAGTTTAGAGGGAACAGTTTTGAGCCAGAAAGCCAACCTTTACAAATGTTTGTGATTCACCATGACAAAGGCATTGGTTCCACATTAAAGCCAGAGGTAGTATACTGGAAGAAGACGAGGCCCTTACATCCAAGCTGTCTTCTCGCATTGGGAACATAGAAGGTAAAGCCTGCTGAGTGGAACAAATACAATGCTGCTTCTCTGATAGGGGGTGGCTGTTGCTCTAAAGCTGTTAAGGCCTCTCAAGCTTTGTCCCATTCAATGGTTAATCATATCTTCATCTTTTCAACAGCACCCCCCTCCCTTTCTAAATACTTGAGTGAGATTCAGTCCATTTACCTGAATCAACCCGAGCCATCTTCAATTTGTTAAAGGCTCCTTGACACCCCTGAGTATGGGGGAAGATAATTGAATTGAGCTCATTCTTCTTGCTGATTTCTCATGTTACCTAAAGGGACTTGGGGAGGAAATGCATTCTCAAAAAAAAGGCCTTTCTCAATTTATTGCAAAGGCTATTCATGAAAGGGAATCTGAAAGTCATATGGCTGAGAGGGAGAGGGAGAAAAGGCACTGAGAGAAAGAGAGTGACACTCTGAGATTTATTGTTTGTCAAAGATTGGTAGTATGAGACTGTTGTTCATGAATTTCATGGTGCTTCTCCATGGTGGAGAAGTATGCCTCCTAACAATACAGGCATTTGACTATTATAAATTGGTCTATGACAAATTTTAGCACAAGAGAAGAAAAAGAAATGTGTGTGAATAGTTTCACAAGAGAATCGTCAGTTAGCCCGCTGGATACAGGGTTTGAACTGCCAACAATAAGCTCTTTAAAAAATAAAATGCTCTGCCTTGCTGTTGATTGTAAAAAGAAATGTTATTATGAGAAAATGTCAAACCTTTCTGCACCAAATTGATCATCCATAAAATGGGCTTCCCATTTTTGGATTGTACAGTGCCAATAATAACTTTAAAAGTGGTGGCTAGGCTGGCGACCCGGCAGCAGCTTTGGTCACTATAGTCGCCATTTTTAGGTTACATTATCTATCGAGTATTTATGATATTATGCAGTTTTACCTCAGGTTAAGACATAAAAGACCATCTTCTGAGATTTGTTTACTGTTGAGCCCTGTTTTTTTTTTTTTTTTTTTTTTTTTTTTTTTTTTATAAGCTCCTTTTTAGAGCATTGAATCCGTTTATGTGGTCAATAAAAATTTCTTAAGAATTCCAAGATTTTTAATCCAGAACAAAACTTGTTTTATACTTAATATAAAACCGTATGTCAAATATAAATTCCTGTGTTATTTCAGAGTCTTTACTGGCTAGAGCTTACAAACATATCTCGTTGTTCCCTGTGGATAGAGCATTGACCCCCTTGAAAAGTACGACTGTGACCATTTGACCCCCTCCCAGACATCACTGGCTAAAACACTGTGGGTATCAGTTTCAGGGTAAAATCCGTATAGCTCCCAGATAACCCAACACACAGCGCGCTGAACTTTCAGCCATCTTTAATTGATGTCGATATACCAGAGGGGCATTTTAGAAATAAATTAGTCCACTGAAAACTAGAATTAGAATTCTAAACTGTGAGTCTTGCTGTAAGAATCAGCGAAACAGTTGTGAGCCTTGGGCCTCTTTTAAATGTGTGAAATGAATATTATATAAAGCCATAAAATGTCCTTATTAGAGCAATAAAAAATTGAATTACTAATGGAAACGGTAATAGATTTAAAGAGACACCAAATTCATAGAGGGATCCATGTTTTCTGTGACATGTGTGAAATGCAGCTGAACACGGAGCAGAACACTTTAATAGCAAGGTGACAGCTTGTGCTATTGCAGAAAAAAGGTAAGCTCTCCTAAAGAAACCAGCTCACTGTTAATTTCTAAACCGCCGCAGCATTTTGACATGCTTTTCAAAAACTGTTGACACATTCTAAATTAAAATCATTCCTCTCTTTTCTTTTCTTCTGAAGTAATACTTCATTAGTTATGATTGCTCATCCATGCCATGAATGCAAAGGATTATTTTCTTAGAAATAACAAAGGGCCTGTTTTGCCTTAGAACTACAGAAGATAAAAGAGTAAAGCCTTTGATGAGTTAATGAATTAGCTTGGATAAAATCAACAGTGGCTGTGTACTTGCATAGCTAGTAAAATTCAATTATTGAAAAAAATGACAATATGCAATCATGGGGAAAAACACTTTATAGTGAGATTTTTAAAAGCCGAGATTCCATCAATTTAGGTTTCAGGTCAGCTGTTTTGAGTGCTTCGACATTTCATTTTACAGCACTATGAAGTGAAGAAATGAACTGAAGTACTTTTATCTTCATTTAAATTATTATATATTTTTGTGGTTGTTTATGCATGTATATTTTTGGGCTTGCTAATGGCATGGCTCTAGGGACTGTTTCGGGTGGTCCATTGCTCTGAAATATCTCAACAACGCCTGATGATCAAAATTTTGTACATAATTTTATTTTTCCCAAAAGATAAATTCTTCTGACTTTTATGCAGAACAAGGAGGTCAAATTTCACATTGCCCAATAGTTTGTTCACTGGCAGTAAAAGCAGTTGTAATAAATATCAGCCTCAGCCTTGCTTTTTGGTGAAAAACAAAAACATGTCAACATGCTAAACTAGGACATTAAAAATAGTAAATACTATACCTGTTAACCATCAGCATGTTAACATTATCACTGTGAGCATATTGGTAACTACCAAGAGATCAAAACCACAACAGAAATACACAAAATACCTGGACAGGTTAAAAAAAAACCTTTGAAAAGACACAAGAAAAACTACAGACCATTATAGCTGCAAAGAGACAAAAAAAAACGACAGACTCAAAAACTAAAAACAAATCCAATGACTACAAAGAATAAAACAACTACAAAGACACCAAAATTACTGGAGTTATTAAAACAGCAATACAGAGACACAAAACCACTACAAAGAGACTAAATTGCCATAAAGCAACCAAAACAATTACAAAGACAAACAAAAAAGACAATGAATACAAAGGGAATCACAAAGAGACCAAAACAATGATAAGGAACACAGAAGAACTACAGAGACAAGGATGTGCAAAATAAGAACAACGAAACCACCAAGAGACTCACACTGCTAAACAAACATGAGACGTATGATATTGACAACAGGCGCAAAACAACTTGAAAGGGACTGACTTCTTCTGTATGTAGGATGTAGCCTGTCTATGCCCATGGGCTTATTGGCCCATAACACATCCATAATGTAGAGTCTTGTTATAGATATCTGTGCTAACATTTGTTTGTTTATGCAGTATCATACATGTACATACATGTGTGCGGGTGTGAATGCATAATGAACATATGTTATTTTTTCTTTCTCTGCGTGTGAATATTTCCAAGATCTTTGGCTGCGCCGTCATTTTCCAGGCATGGTGTGACTGCAGGAGGGGAAGTTGTTCCCTGTTGAAAGGGATGTATATATCCTAGATTGCCACACTGCTGAGCTGTCAATCAGCTGGTGTCTTTAACTGCAGAACAGCTGCAGTCTGCTGCCTCCCACACTCCCAATCACACAGGCTGCTACATGCCTATGAAGATCGTCGAAGGCTTGATGTCTGTGATAGGAAAGGCCAATGTTAGTGTGAATGGAGTTGACACCTATCTGAGCGGGTCAGGGCTATGTTGTTGTATGTCTTCTGCCAGGAGACTTTTAAGGCTTATATTGAAACAGTAAAAAGGACGTATTGACTGCAACCACTGACACTGTGCACACAGCGATTGCCTATATTTCAACGGCCTGGTCGCGGTAGCCTTGCTTTGACAGTCTTGAGTGACACTGGCAATGTGTGCTTACACACAGGCCCAGGGCAGATGGACACAGACGGGCCAACAGAGCGACAGAGGGTAGGGAAAGAGAGAGGGAGAGAAAGCAGCCAAGGGTAAATTCAGCACCACGGACAGCTACCATCAGACATCTCTCCAGGCAGCATTTGTTTGCTTTTATCTCCAGGAGATGAATCACTTATAGCCGGCAAAGCCAGTGCTGGATAAGCACACTGATTCCAAATGTCACTTTAATAGGAATGCTCTCCAGGTTCCCTATTCCATTTTGGTTCCTTTTTCCTTTTTAATTATTTTCCACAAATTGTCTTCTGTTTCTCAGCTAATCAGCCTCATTATACGGCTGCAGTGTGCAAAAATAAGGGAATAGCTACTTTGTATTTTTTTCCTATTTTGTATGTACCTTTCAGATCTGATGTGGTATTATTTCTTTTCAAAACAGCCTCCCACTCAGAGTCCAGCAACCCGACTCCTTCTGCCTACTTGCAGCTTTTAAGGTAACTACACACTGTCTCTCATTGCAATGGAAGCCCTACAATCTTGTTACAAACTCTGCACTGTGACAAAGTGAAGCTTTTAACCGAGTGGGTGGCCCATACTGCTTTTCCCCTCAAAACCAAAGTGCCCTAAAAGCCACTGTCTTTAGATTTTTCATGACTAGTGGCAAATCTCTGCAGTCAACTGAACACATGTAAAGGGATAATGGGACACTGAAGATGTTGCTCATTTTGATGTGTTCCTCAATCAAGTTGAATTCCCTAACACCAGCTGAGTATGGTGAAGGTGGTTACTAGACATTTGCCTTTTACTGCTAAAGGTTAATTAACAAACTTTAACAAAAGACAAGTTTTCATAATGTAAACCTGGAAATCATTAAGTAGTACAGTTGTAACAGTGTATTAGGTTCAGTAAACTGCCCTGTGACCCAAACAGTCATGGCCTAAGTAGTGCATTTATGCCTTCTCCACTGACGTTGTACAGCTGAAAAAAGAGAACATGGCAAAGTTTAACTCATGATATAGAATGTTTATTGAGGAATATATGCTCCCAATCTGAATCCCATAAAATGCTAAATAATGGCATCCTGTCAAAATGTTCAATTCCATTACAGTGAACCTTTATAAGTGAATTCATACCAGACTGTTGTGACTGCAGAGTATAAGCTGCAGCTCAAAAATCGTCAATAGGTCAAAGCCTTAAGATGGAGGATTACATTTACACTTCCCTAATTGAAGAGACCTATAGCTAATTATTTTAACAAAACAACAGGAGGAGAGAGTAGGAGACTTCCCCTGCTGATGCCTAGGATAATGAAACTGCAAGCAGGCAGAGACTGACTAAGCTACTAAAGAAAAACAGCTGCAACCAAATAAAATACTGGTGCTAAGAAAGTTGGTAGCAGTGGTAAAAGTTACTCTTCGCCCTGAGTAGTTGGAAGGAAAACCATGTATTCTGATGATAACTTATGAAAATGCCTAAAGTTGCCAACCGTCTCTAATCTTGTTCCTAATTCTACTGGTTAGTTCTTAGGATTCTGGCCAAGTAGGTTGGCACAATGCATGCTTGGGGTGTTCAAATGGGTCCCTTAGCTCATCTTTGCCAGCATGATGGCAATGTGGGCAGGTCAATGCCTGCAGTCTCAGTGATACTCCTACTTTTTAAACTCTGATATGTATTAACTGTGTGTGGACTGGTTCTCGACTTTTGGAGATATCAAATTCATCCTTGCCTTGCTTACTATTGTGTTTGCTGTGCATTGAGCTTCAGGTGATATCTGTTCCCATCCTCCACCTACATGGTCCACACCCCTGTGTTTGGTTCAGTTTACCGCTGACCAAAAGCTATTTTACATGGTCTTTGGTCTCTGTGCTTGAAAATGACTCTGCACTCTCCTCTGCTGCACTCTGTTTTGCTTTTGCTCTCCCACCATTTGATTCATAATAGCACTCAGTTTTTAATCAGACCTTTCAAATTTGACCTTGACTTAAATTCATCAAGCTGACATTTCTGGTGAACAGGGAGCCCGGTGGCAGCCTCAAAAATCAAATGATCAGCTCTCCAATGTGCTCACAGAGGGCACCATTCTTTGTACTTGGAGCATTATAATTACAAGCTAGTTCCATTTGCACGCTCCCAGCACCTATAAAAAAGGTATGGAGCTGGTGAAAGCCAGCAAGAGGTAATTACCATAAGAGCGCAACGCCGAACAGATTATACTCCTCTCCATCCCTCCAACTCCCCTCCGTCCTCCCTCATTCTTTCTCCCCCTGTTTGTGAATCACTTTTAACCTACAATCCAAACAGCTTTGACAGGGATTATAGAGTTTTGATGAGAGACAGAGAGAGGCTGGGAGAAAGTGAGTTTGGGGTAATGAAGCAGCAATGTCAAGGAATGATTTATGAACGGCTCTTTCCTTCAATCTCCCCTCACCGCAGTGTAGTCAGTTCAAATATCACATTTCAGAAAAATTCAATTCTGACCACGCACAAAGTGATCAGTGTACCATTTCGAGAAATTGGATAGCATTGTTTGTTTAATATAGTATTCGAAGGCTTCCAATGATATGTCAGCAATATTTCCACATAACTGCAGAACAATGCCAGCGCAGGACAATGTTTCAGTTAAGCTTGGCAAAGGTGCTTTTACTGGGATTCACAAGTTCTCTCTTTGTAATTTTCTTCCTCTTGTGGAGGATGGGAACAGTGCTGTGTGCTGTTTATGATTTCAGACAGATGAGTCACAGGCAAACCAGGCCCAGGGTCACTGCCTGAGCTAATGAGCAGTTTACAGGCAGCATCAGCCACAGAGTAGAAGACATCTCATTGTTTAAAACAAATCAGTGCAAAACCTCATATACTCCAAAATAACAAAACACTGCATACTGGATATTAGCTTAAATTGGATCATATAAAAGCTGCAGTTTTTGGCATCAACATTAAAGGTAGCGTGTAGGTTGTTATGACAACCATTGATGCTGTCTTTATTGGATTATGGTGTCATTTTTCCTCCCACTGGATATTTACATTTTAGACAGTAAGCTGACATTTTTATCCAATGCTTATATGAGTAAGCAGGTAGGAGTTCAATGTCTTGCTCCAGGACAACAACAAAGACAGAATGCATGATGTGTTTGTTGACACACAATTGCATAACGTCCCAGTTAGTGGACCCATTTTTAGTTACGTGGTGAAGGCCTAGGGTCTGGCAACAACCAATCAAAATGTCACATGATGATAGACAATCATCTTATCGGCTCACATATGAATTATAGCATGAAGATTAATGCTTTATGACAGATGGTTATATGGACATTAACTGTTTTCATGACTGTAAGATTACCTTAGCTAAATTAACATGTTTTATTAAGAAGACTTAAAAATAACAACTAGGCAATTCTTACTCAGAATTTACTAAGTATGATCTCAGTTAGAGTGAATTAGATTATAAAGCAGCCTATGCCTATGGGTAAGGATAACTTAAGATCAACAGCTACCGCTGTGCAAGTGTGGTTTTCAACTTAAGTCCAGGCCACCTAAAAAATGTCCTGTTCAGTGTTTGGTTTGACTAAAAGACGCTCCTAGGAGTCCAATGCACATTTTAAAGAACCAGTTTTCCCTGCACACCAAGCTAGCTAACTAAAGCTTGATTCAGTTGATAGTGTTGCATCATTCTAGCTCATTATTCCTGTACATGCACTGATCACAAAAAAGCAACCAACATGGCCATATTAAGCTATTGAAATCCATCATGCTAAGAAGCCAGGAGTTGGTTGACATATTTTAACTATGAAGAAACCATGATCCTTTCTATAGGCATGGCTTCCATCTACTCTTTACAAATAATGTCTTGTATGACTTTAGCGACAACTTATCAGTAAGTTAATTGGCTTTAAATGTGCTGGTAGGATGATTTGACTTCCTTTTGGTCAGAGTACAGCGAGCTGTTTTCGTCTCCTACATTATGTTCTGTATATAACACAAAAACATAAAAGCGGTATCTACCTTTGGTGCCTTCTTAATTTCCCTCAAGATCATAAAATGACCTCCGCATTACCGATGACAAACCCCTATTCAACACACAACTGATGATCAAAGAAATAAGTGGTTACAGAGCATATTAATGCTGCTGTCCAATGTGCCAGGAAAGTTGGTAAATAAGCTTATTTCAAAAATGTTAATTTTACTTTCAATAATGGAAATGTTGTGTGCTATATACATATGTGCAAATTAGATTTCTCTTTCTATAAGAAAATAAAAATCCATATTGTGGTAAAAGACAATCTTTCAGCATAAAATATTGGTTCTGGAAATATTTCATTTAAAAGTAACATTTTGAGACAGACTCTTGAAACGCTCTCGACTTATCAAAGTTGCGTGTATAGTTTTGCACACAAAACAACCCTTAGGGAAATATCTTTGGAAGAGCCTCCATCTTTTTTGACATTTATACTGACTTCTGCCTGTACGTCAGTGTGCTGCTCTGTGTTAACCGTAACATATTGAGGATTTCCATTTGTCTTCATCGCCACCACCTTGCAAAGCAATCACAGTGTGCCATCTCGCCCAGAAACCATGAAGGATGGTTGTGACTGTTGGAGGCCTCATGTTTGTCTTCCTGTAGAGATGATGTGTTACATCCCTGGCAGGCCTTTGATGTTCCTTATGTCTACCAATCAAAATGTATTACCTCATTTGACTGAATATTGTTATGACTGAGCAACTGAGAACTACAAACACATGGCTCTGCTAGTCCCTGACTGACTACACTATTACCATCTGTCTTTGTAAAGTGACTGGCCTTATTCATAAAGGCCTTGGACAAGTGTGTATTATGTTGTGGGAGGGACACTGGCAGCTTTTGAATGAAGCCTTGATCATCACAAATGCGTATCAACAGACATTTGTTGTGGAGGCGCTGCTTTGTATGCAGGATAGAACTTCAGTGGTAATCAAGAAGAACAAACTTAACCAAGCTTTTAATTGTTGTTTGTGTAACTGTCTGATCCCATTTAAATCACACTGCGGGATCTGCACAACATAAAGGCGTATAAGTGGCATAATAAGGGATTTTACACTATATCCTCTCAAAATGGAATTGGAGGTTTCTGTAAGAATAGAGTTAACAAAGCAATTAAGGCATAATCATTCTAAACTCTCTGTAAATTTTAGGTGTTGAGCCAGGAAGAAGTTTTGCAAAGCAAACTTGAGGCCCAAATTTGTTCTTCCTTCCCCGTAAAAACTTAACTGACGGTTCCTTGTACAATTCACATAACCTCCCTGTGTCCCTGACCGTAGTTAGAGTCCAGTTATTGCACAATGTAATGAAGACAATCACTTGAACTCAACCAGTGCAATTCCATTTTCAAGATATGTCAGTTCCACTTTGTTCCACTATGCCTCCATATCAACTTGTTTAACGCCAGAAAAACACACACACTGGGCCTGAAATCTGAATTTTAAGTTTTCAGCCAATTATCACAGCCACTGGCCATTATGTCCACCTTCAGCTGTTCTACAAGCAACTTATTTGTTTCTCTCTTGGATCCTCTCATTATAGAAATCATTAAAAGATCATGGTCCACTTGCTGGGGATATACAAGTTGCCCTTCCAGATGTGTTTGGTCTCTCTCTGCATTGGATAGGTTTCCAGTGGCTAGAGAGGTCCCAGGCCAATTGCAATTGTTTATTTAATATGGAGCATGTTTGCTAATGTAAATGACTCTAAGAGGGATGCTAGGTAGGTGTTGAACTCTCTGTTACACTGACCAACCTTTGGCATCTAAGCTGTGCACACCGAGTCACTGGTTGCACTACATCATATGATAACCTTGGAAATTAATAATATAAAGGTTTGAGACTCATTCGTATTCACAATTTTGTCTGGCAATGTCAGGCTTATTGTCTATTTACATACTTTATGCACATTTTCACATGAAACAAGCTGTAAACATTTAAATTATTTTACCTTGTAATGTTGATTTGTGTACACACCATCAACAAACAAGTAGCATTCATTTGGAGGCATTACTGGCCACCTGGTTAATGTAATATTCAACTTTAACTCTTCTTTTGACTCTGTTTGGTTCTCCAACAGCACCTGTGGGAAATATGTAACTCTTCAGCAGGAAATACTCCCCTGGCATGTCAAAAAGTACTGCGAAATATGACTGCTGCAGTAGTTTGAAAAAATGGCAATATGGTGCACTGAATGTAACGAATTTACTCCTGTTATGTAGGCCTACTGCTAAAACACAGTGCATCAGCAGTGGGTTAAAGAGGCTTTATGTAGGAGAGGCAGATAGAATAAAGAGAGGATTATTTTCACTGTTTGTCTTAACTCCTTGAAATGTTTGCATTGCAACGCTCAAATGTTGACCTTGAGTACCCTTCGTCTACCACAAATAGCTATATTATAAATTTCTTGTACTACATCACACAATTCAGTCTTTATCCTTAACTGTTTATTCAAACTGAGGTCGCGGAGTGCTGGAGGCACTCCCAGGCAAGATACATCACATGATTAATTAGTAGATGTCAGATACATGGAGTGCTATTATAACAACCTGCTCCGCTACCAGGGCAAGTCATATTAACAATGAAGAACTTTAGAACTATTAGAACTAATACAAATCTAGACTTGGTTCTTTTGGCTCTAGGTTCTGCAGCCTTTTTCACAGAATTATGAAATTTACATGCAAGGTCAGGAAAGAGGTGGCCATAGAGTCATTCCCTATGAAATGATAGATCAGATGTCTTAAGTTTGTACATTTGTTGTGCAATCAAGTATCTTTTTATTTCAAGGTTCAAAGGTATGTATTAATATTCATTCTAAGAGTAAATACTGAAACTGCCCACTGAGGCCGAAAACAAAACACTGAAAGCAGTGAACCAAAACAGCAAAGTTTTGAGCTGGACTATTTTACAGTAATAGGGAGCTGCAGATTCTCTGCTCTATATGTTCAGAACCACTCGCAACTCCTGTCACATTGATCATTTGACAGTTATTATAGCTGCTTCAGAATATTTATATTAACTTATATTCACCATATATATTACTGTGGCAGTCATTTTCCAATTCCAATCTGAAATGCTGTACTTTACATAAAAATTCAGCTTTAGCAGTGCTCCAGCACAAAAAATGAAAAATACATTTGACCACTGATTCATTACTGAATTCTGTGTGTCGTGGAGCCAGACCTCTCCTCCAAGCCCAGAGAAGAAACTTGAAAAAAGCTGTACGGTGCATATATTACAGCCTAAGTTGAAACAATTATGGTCCAGAATCCCTTCTGGGCATGTGAGTGACAGATCAACGGCTCACTTCATCGTTGTTATAGGAGACATCAGCCATTATGTGAAAGAGACATTCTGTACTTTTTCCCTCAAGTGGTGCAGTTGAATCTCTTTTTGCTGACTAAGTTGTAATAGAATCTGGTATAATTCAAACAAAGCAAGGCTCTTGTCTCATTTGTGCAAATTTAAATGTTAACATAGTATTATTGCCATTTCACAACGGCTTTATATCGACACTGCAGGTCTGTCACAATTTGACAGTAAAATATTTGGATTGAAAGAGCAAATTGAAAACCGGGTTTGGCAGTAGGTTCACGTACATTCCCTCGTCTGTGGATTAATCCAGTATTCTACTTCATGTTCATCTTTTTTGGCTTTTGCTGTTCCTTTGAGATGGCATGAAAAATACATTTGAGAGTTTTCTAATAGAGCAGTGTCTTTTATTTACGAGCAAATCCCAATTTGGGATTTTCGGCTCACTGTGTATAAAAGAAATAGTCCTGGTCAAAACTGGACTATTGGGACGTTTTTAGAAGCCATTAGAAATGAAAATAGTACAAGATTACATAAACATGCGCACAATCAGATAGATCATACACAGAATACACACAAGGCACACATTCCTAGAGACCGGATCCCACTGCGAGACCTCCTGAAGAGGTGCACCACGCTGAGCCAGAAGGCTGGCAGGCCTTTTTGCAGAAAGACCCCCCAGCAGACTCTAAAACCCACTCTCCTGCTCTTCTACATGAAATATGGAACAAAAATGAATTATACACAACACCTGCTCATTTGACATGCCAAATATACACGCCTTATGCGGCGGTACGGGAGCTTCTGCGGCGGCACACCTGTTCCCCAATGTGACAAGGCAGTGACGCCTCATTTATGTGCCCCCACTGAATCATTCTGCCTCAATGTATTATTGATACATTTAATCTTTCATGTCGCTCAGTGTTTGACCTCTCACTGCAGGCTTTGCAGGCAGGGTGTATCATAGAATGTGCTCTTTGATTTGCCAGTGTTTAATTGCTTTTTACAGAGATGAATGTGTTTCAAGAGGGAAGGGTATTGATTCAAGGTTGAGCGAGCAGTAATTTTGTGCTATAATTATACTCACAAGAGTGTCAGTCATATGAACTTGCAGGTGCACTCTAATGATTTAAGAGCAATGAACGGGTTTGACGTTTAAGAAGGAGAGAGTGACAGATTCAGACACATTGATTACATTGAACAGCATCATAACGCTTCCTGTAAAAGTGGATTTTGGAGACTTTCTTATTTTTTACTTTAATGGTCTCAGTTTATTACTGATACCTTTATATGACCTGCATAAGCTACCAAGACTGTAAGAGAGAAAATTAAATTTATTATATATTTACTCTTTGTGTGTGTGTCCCTGCAAAATCAGTCAAAAGTATTTCCGACAAGCAGATCAGATGAGCTTATGTCTACATTTTCCCAGGCAAGATTGAGTGATGGAACAATGTCTTTAGTCTTTCTTATTTCTGATGTTATATTGGTTATGGCAGGTTCAGGAAAGAAATAAAGAAAATAATTGACCAAGGAAAGTGACAGCCAATTCACTTTCCTGTTTTAATCCCTTCCTGTTGAATGCCTAAGCTCTATTTCTATCTTCCTCTCAGACAGGCCTGTAATATGTCATTTATACATTTATAAATAACATTTTGTGATGACTTGTTACGGAAATGGTTTTAGATCAACACATGAATTTCTGTTGTTGTATTAATCAGTGCCATGCCATTGTCTGAACTACCAGGTGATGGAGGAAGTTTTTGTGCATAAAAATTTCCCATCATAAAACAAGAAAGAAATCTTTCATTGTTTCAATGTTTCATTTTGTTCAGTTTCAGACTGTTGGGCCATTGGACCCTAAGTATCACTCAGAAGTTTCTCGAACATAATTACTGAAAAAAAAAAAATCCACAAATCAAATTTTTATGAGGCACACCTGTTAAATGTTATATAATGTTGTTGGTCCCCTAGAATAGATTTCAGTTATTAATTATACATAGTCGTATTAACCATAACTGTGCATCATGAAAACATCTGATTAAAAATATATGATTATGAATATATGATTCTGTCTTATGCATGACAGAACAAGAGGCAATGTTGTCCATTGATACACTACATAACTTTTATCCACAAATGAGCACAAGAATTAAACTTGCTTGAACTAAAAGAGAACTTTTTATGAACACACTCAACATATTTTAAAAGCACAGAGGGCAGTCCATTAGATCCTGAATATTGGGTAAATGCTGTCACACAGTAAGCCATTGTATGAAAAACTCCATCAATAACTTCCAAAGCTGGTAGGAAGCCTTTAAAGTACCACATGCTGACAGCTATATTTAACCAAATGTCCCTCTCTGTGCACTGTACCTGCACATGTGCTGCTAAGGCATGCTGTTCCCTCCTCCCTTCGCTCCCCTCATTCACTAGGCTCTGTAATATATATGCCCACCGTCTGCCTCTGCCTCCTCACATTCATGATAACAGTCATTATCACCCTCACAAGGAGGCATGGCACCCCCCAAGATGGAGACTGCCAAGACACACAATTGAAAGGTCACACAGGAGGGGAGATGGAGGGGAGTAGACAGGACGAGGAAGTGCAATACTGAATCTCAGAGCAGGAGCCCAAAAGCAGACTAGGGAGGTGAAAACTGTCTTTATAAGTCAAAAGACATGATTGCAGTTTGCAAATGAGAAAGCAGCCAGACCGGGAAATGAATCCAGGGGGATAGGGCAGCAGATGGTCATTAAAACATCTGTCCTCAATATACCGAGGGTGATTGCACACGAGGAGCAGCTGTTGGGCAGGTGATGAGGTGAGGCAGGACAAGTGATAGTGACTCCTGGTGGACAGGTGAGGAATAGCAGGACAGCTTAATGAGCAGCAGAGATTGGGCATTTGCGCTGTATTCATGTGCTGTCGGCATAATAAGAATATTTGGTTGTGATGATTTTTCAGTTTAACTGATCGGTTTCCTCTCTCTTGCATGATCGCAAAAATCCTAGAAAGTAAAGACACAAAGACACATCTTTGTAGCATCCATGTTGTTAAAGCTCATGGACACACTGTAGGTTAACTAAAAGAACAACTTTCCAACTCATGAAATGGGACCATCCTAGGAGCATGTGAATGCATCATTGACATTGGAGGTGTGCACTCTCCCAGAGCCCTTCTAGTTTTGTATATATACATATACTCCTCTTACAGTACAGTGCATTGAACTTGCAATAGACAGAAACCACTTCTTGGCCCTTTACAAATATCAACATGAATGCAAACACATATATAGCCTATAGCTATCAATAAAAGCTTTTTGTTACTTCCCTACATCCCACATTAATCAGATCAACTGCAGGCAGTAGACAAAGAAGAGGAGGAAGGAGCAGCTGCTATCATGTCAGAAACAGTGTAGTGAGGAAATATAAAGTGCATATGAGATACAAAACTTCTCAATAAAGTATAAAGAGCTGATAGATGAGCTGGGCCATCCAGGGCAACTGCCACGGACCATACATCTGATATTGAACCATTAAAACAAAGAGCCTCTGTTTGAGAGTTGATTAGATTTGAGCAGCGATAGAGATGAAATTATATGATCATCAAATACAGTTTATGGCCATCAAGCGCATCGATTTCCGTTATGAAAAGCACCAAACAAGACTTGCATGAGTGGCCTGCTTTGCATACAACCCCACACTGTGGATGTGGAAGTAAAGACATTAGGGAAGCGTATGATTTGCCCCTTGCTGTGAAATGAATGAAGGCCCAACGATTAAGTAGAATATGTCAAACTGCTGTTGTGAAAGTTTGTGGCGCTCCCTAAATGGCCTCTGAGGATCAATCAGTCAATTTGATACATGTTAAACTCGCTTAAATACAAGAAAATGTAGAACACGCACAAAGTGACATATGTGCGTTACAGGAGCGATTGAATAAATAGAGTGAGAGAAAAAAAAAACATTAAATCCATTTATGCTTGTAGAGATCTGCTTCCACTTTGCTAAATGCAATTAGGCACATCCACTCTGTCCAAGTGACACCCTGAAGGCCTTTTAGGAAGTCAGCACAAATAGATGGCAGGGCTAGAAGACAAGAGAGGGAGGGAAGGGTAAGGTATAGACAGGGGCAGGCTCTCTTCTCCCACTGTGTTGATGTACGTGTGAGAGATAGGCGGAATGAAAGAAGGGCTGTACACACATTCCCTCTGAGGAATCAGCATTGTTTACCCCCACAACAGGGAAGCAGGGAGAGTGGAAAACCGGAGCAAGAGAAGTGTTCATAAATCATACTTTAGCGTTTGTTCATCCTCGCTCCATCTTCATCTCGCTTCCTCCGTTGTTTGTATCAGCCCTTTTCTCTCTCTCTTTCCCTCTGCTGAGAGGACAGAGGGATGCATGGCGGTTGTGGAAGAGTGAGGAGTCCTACTGTGATGTGTTGTGCTTGCTATCTTTCTCGCGTGCTCCTCTTGAGATCAAACGCAACGTTCGTGCCTCAGAGGCGAGCCAACATTTCGTACTATCCACCCCTCCTATTTGTCTCTTCTTGTCTTTTGTTATTTACTGTTTTTATTTCATCATTTAATCTTGGATGTTGATGTTCCAGCCACCCTCCTCCACCCACACACCCACCAAGCAATGTACAATGTAACCTCCTTTTGTCCTAGATGCATTCACTGTCTGCATGTGCCTTGGTTTCAATGACCAGACTCTCAGGCTTGATGTTTTTTGAGGCTTCATGGCAGTGATGTTTACTCACTCCAACACTACCTCCAGCACTGCATGGTGTACATCAAACTACTGATCGTGTGTGTGTGCATGTGTGTTAGTGTGTGTGTGTAGCTGGAAGTCCTCTGTGTGAAACCAAAGAGCAAGTTTTTGAAAAATGTTCCACTCACTCTTGAGTGACTACCACCCTTCATCCGTGTCAACACCACACTTTCGATTTGATTCCGTCTGTAGCACAGCTGTCTGTCATGGTAGTGAGCTCAGGACGGCGGAAAAAAAAAACAGGGCTCTAGAGAGGAAGTTATAGTTGCTGGTAGCCTGTCTGCACGACACCTGTAACGCAGATGCTGTGATCCAGATCACATGACCGACCCGGCTCCATCTGGAGTCACAACGACAATTTTTTAAAGTTGGTTGAAGTCACAAGGAAATGACAGTCAGAAGGTGTCTCGCTTCCATAATTTGACATATTTACAGATAAAGCAGGGTGTTTTGGCAGAGCACAGTCTACACAGTGAGCCAGCACAGGAAGAAAAGTCAAGCTGGAGCTTCCCTCTGTTATGAGAGCAATTATGTCATGGGTGTATGTATTTCTTAATCCAATCAGAATAATGAAGGATAGGGGCAAAATTCTGCTAAGCTTCTCCGTGCCCTTGCAAAGTATCACTTGGGGAAAGATGTCTTACTGGGTTAAGTGAGTTGGATGTGTATACATTTAAATGTACCGACATGATTCATCAACCAGGCTTAATTATAACTTAAGTAATATTAATCATGTTCAGAACATTAGAGGCAATCACACAGATTATTGCAATGATTTTCATCATAGGATAATGAAGGTGTTATGTAAATCATGTGATTTTACATACTGTGTGCCTTTGGAGTAATTTTATTACAAATTAAAATGTCTGTTCTATAAATTGCTGCAAGTGTATTTAATCATCCCTTTCTCTAAATCAATATAAAGCTTTACATACACTGTTCTGGACTGATTACACTGGTGCCAAGTTACCAAATGTTGGTAACTTGGCACCAAGTAAATCTCCTTCTAACTGCATGCATCCCTCTGCAGCCTTGGAAACTTTTGGCAAGTTAGGTTGTGCACAATTTGTGAACAACCGTGAACATGTCCATACACATGTCCAGAGAATGCTTCTCATCCCCTCAGTTATTTTTGGCATACCCCATGTTTCTATGAGAATGCTTTGTTTGGAATATTTCCAATCCCACGTCCAAGTGGATATGCTGTTCTGCTGAAATCGAGATTAGACATCTGGATTCACGTCTACATCTGTGCTCATGTCCTCCTTCTGTGACTGTTGGTGGTCTGTCAACAAAACAATCACCTCATGGCCTAACATATTGTACTGTAACATCCTTGTCTGGGTTGATAAGGGTACACAGCATATACACTACTAAATATTTGTGGTCAAATGCATCCTAAACCACTTTAGCAAGTGGTCTGAGCGATCCAAACACAAAGCATCTTGGATCCTGTTTACTTACATTAAGTGCTGACCACTTGTGAGCCACTCGCCCAAGGCACTCCTGTAGATTAGGTGTAAACAGGGTTCAAGGATTCACTGGATCTAGAAACTTGATGCCTAGAGTAATCACTCCAGGCATCAAGACACTCAGTGCTACATTATCAAGTTTCATTTTCCTTACCCTGGCAAATTCCGCTTTGCTACCAGTGGCATTAAAATAAGTTCAAACTCAATAAATGGAGACTTGCTGACACGAGCTGAGCCTCCCAGGCAGCACTTCCTTCCAGCCTCCCGCCGAGACTGGCAGACCCGAAAGCCCCAACAATGGCCGTAATCCTAACCTATGAGAAAGCACTGCCTGAGAGGCCCAAATCCCTTTACTGAGCTAGTCCCTTAACTGGGCTCTGTTCCTGTTCAAATTCTCCTGCCGGAACTCCTCTGGGCTGAGTCTCGACCCATTTCCACCCCTGCTCGTGGAGACAAAAGAGACAGGGACTTAAAAAATGGTTGCAGAGAGAGCTGAAAAAGGATGCGTGGAGAGGCAAAGTATAACATTTTTGCCAATGGTGGGTTGTGATATAGACAGGAATCAACACATGGAGCTTTTCAAATAACATTATCATGTAAAAAAAAAAATAAACCAAATATAGCAGTTTAATGGTGCTTTCAAGTTCCAGATGCTTGATATAATATGTATCTGGCATGAACATCCATGTATCCACAAATTTTATTCCAGATGTGCTAATTATAAATGCAGGCTTAATGCAATGGATTGAGTGTTAAAATCCACTTCAATTCACTAATGTATTAAATCCATGTTTGTATTTATTCAAGCATGTGTGTCTGTTTGTGTCTGCGAACAGGCTTACACATTTCTATTCAGTCCAAACGTCTGCCCACATGCTCCACATGCATATTAAAATCTACGTGTGCATCACTTGCCCGCGTCTATCTGCCAGATGCAAGCGGACATGTCTCACATACCTTACCTCGAGTGGTGGCCCAAGCTCGCCGCCACCCTAATAAACTTAATGGACTCGTGGCTAACCCGGGATGAGTTCATCAGGTGGCTTCATTTCACACTGGCATTTAAACTCCTCATATTTATGCAAATTGAGAAAGCAGGCGAGGGCCAAGGCCAAGTAGCACCAGTGAGAAAGCATCACACAGAATGACTGGTTGCTTATATGTATTATTTCTGCTAAAATAACTGTCATCACTTAAAACCCCCTTGCATTATTATTAGAATTATATTTGAGACTAAATTAGCAGTCCAGAAGGTTGAAAAGCCAATGTGACCTTGTCAAGAGCTGCATTCATACTGCGTCAGTAATGTGTAATATATCAGTCCTGCAGCGTGTTCCCTGTTATTTTCCACTCACATTAGCATTAAGGAACATGCCACCGCAAAGGTGCCAAAACTGCAGGGTGTGTGAGTGATCAAAAGCCCAGAGACATGAACTTCTCAAGCATGCTCTGTTTTGCCTTTGAAAGTTGTGTTCCTCCCCACACTCAGTTCCTCTGTGTGGGGCTGTGCACTGTGGCAGGGCTTTGGTTTTGCTTTGCAATTGTTTCTGGCTGTTTCACAAAGCTTGGCTGAACATTGTTCCTCATTCACAGGAAGCTCTTAAGAAGTTTCTGCCTGACTGATATGGGATTTTTGAGGCCAATACTGATTTTTAAGGGGGAAAATGAATCAACAAATGATTAGAGTGTCTGATATAGTATGCTTTTTGTTGTTGTTGTTGTTGTTTTGGATTGCATTGAGCACTTATTAATAACCACTCTGATCTACCAAGTTTGCTACTTTCTCAAACATAAACCATTTTAAACAATATCCAACATTGTTATTCACACAATTCTATAAATGCTAACTGAGAAAAAAAATGAATGAATGGAAATAACGTGGCTAAATCAGCATCCTCATGGTTAGGTGTCAGTCAAATTCTGGCTATTTAAAAATGGATTAAAAAATAGCTAACACAATTATACACCAATACTTTGATAGAATTATATGTCTTTTGGACTTCTTGAAACTCTTTTTCAAAAGAATATGATATTATTACCAGTTCCTTTTCTTATTTAGAATTTGGTCTTAGGTAAATACAGAATCCTGGTACACTATCAGTTACACTAGCTATTGGCCCAGTGTTATACCTATAACATTATGATATACAGTGTTTATTTTTAAATACAGCTCAGATTTGAGCTTATCAGGGGCACTCTTGTGATGAAGGGTTAGTAAATCTGCAGCCGACTAAAGGGCACAGAAGCAGAGACAGATGTTGCAGCCGCCGCCGATGCTGAGGCTGCTGCTTCTGCTCACAGATACTGCAGCTGTTGAGGCTGCCCTGCCAAAATGATCCTACCCCGACCACACCACACACAAACACACTCACAGACTTAAAGTCTGCTATGCTGATCTCTTGCACCATCCATTGTTGTTTTTTTTTTTTAGCTTATTCTGCTTGTGGCTCCACCGGCTTCTCACTGTTGTGTCAGTATGGAGTTCTTCCACCCTGTTGATTTCCCTGCTTTCCACACCATGTTTTCAGCTTATTCTCCAGGCTGTCAATTAAGGCTAGAACCCCCCCCCC
>JAOWBC010000904.1:12874812-12892253 GCA_028566105.1 Hypoplectrus providencianus | reverse complement strand
GTAAAGTTAAGCCAAGTAAATTAAAAAAAAAATCTTATCTATATCTGTCTGTCTCTATTCCATCTCTCTCCTCCCCTTGCTTGCAGTTGCCTCTCTTATCTTGAATTTCTTCATCCAACAGCTTCATTTCTCTGCAGGATGGATCCTCTCTGCCTGCTGTCGGCTGCAAAATAAATTGCTCCACAAAAGCCCAAGCAGCTCATGAAAAACCCACCTCTGCCCAGCTTAATCAATAGCAAAGCCTCTAATTAAACGCTCCTTCAGTTTCATATGCTCATACACTTCAACCTCTAATTTTCTGTACATTCCATGGCTAATCTTTGACTTTCTCCAGCAGGTCAAAATTAGATTTCTTTTTTTCCCTCTCGTTGTCTGCACTTCTGTACCATACCACAGGAGGTGACGTCCATAAATGTCAGGCGCCACTGCGAGGTTTGAGCTCTCGCGGGCCGATCATAGATTTAGAGCTCGCAATTATGTCAAAGTGCCCGCAAAAAATTGATGAAATGCCACATCTCAAGGGACCCTAAACCTTACCTTCACCCATCATTTACATAAATTAATTTCAGTCAGTATATTTTTTATGGACAGATCCATATTGGCGCGGTCACATTTCATAGATCTTTCACACAACCCTTGTAAAACCACCAACACTAAGCAGAGGATGTTTATTCCCATATGTCACAGTTTTCCTGGCTGTTTACAGTGACATCACTGCAAACCACGCAGTTTGCAGCCCACTTGCCGTATCAGTCAATCAGTGTTTTCCACTAAAATGGCCCTGTTGCCATAAATCTTCCTCCATTTTTTTTCATGTCTCTGCACCACAGAAGTAATTGGCAGCTTTTTGTGTACCTTCAAAAGATATTGGTGGGAAAATTAATGGGATGAATATCACAAAGGTCAAAACAGGGGGTGTGTTTCAAACTGACAGCTCGCCCCGGTGCAGTGACAGAGGAGGCGCCGTCACCACCGAGAATATGGAGAGTGTCGTGATAAATTGCGTTGCTGAATGGTTTGGCATTTCTGGCAGACAAGAGGCCGGACCGCCCAGAGATGATGGAGGAGAAGATGACGGCCGAATATCAGTCCAAGAAATCAGCTTTCAAATATCTCCATCATCTGACACAGCAGATATCCTTTCGTGATGTCACATCATCAACTCATTGTATTCACCTTCCAGACCTTCAACATACTCGTTAAATAATCTCTCAACATCTGATGGTCGGCCTTGACTACTCGGCTGTGTTGGCGGCCTTTGTGGAGCAGGTAAAACCTGATGAATGTTGGAGTGACTCCTTTGGCCTCAGCTGATTAATAACTGTTTAATCAGGGTTTAGTTGGTAACAGCTGTGGACATCCTGCTCCTCATTTATTTAGCATGGACACGTCAGTCACTTTCTCCTTGCACCTCACCCTCGTCTATGCCCCCTCTCTCTTTCACTAATCCTCTTTTTTGCACTGTCTCCAAATACAAGCTTGCTCTTATCCCTTATTTTATACCATTAGCTGAAGGAACAAGCTTTTTCTCTACACACCCAATTTGGTAGTCAAATCCATCCAGGTTTACAGTGCAAAGTCTTATAAAAATTGTTTTGTGGAATACCATTATTTGCTTTCTATGGATTTTTTCAGTTGTGATACAAATACATGGGCTGTGGGTAAAGCAACCTTTATGGCTTTTGTTCCCAACTGAATCCACAAATACAAATTTACTGGATAATTTTACCAGTAAAAAATGAACACCAACAAAGCCTTGTGATATTTAGAATTAACAGGAATGAAATTTCAACACTACCTTGTAACACTAAATATTTGTCTGCAAAGGGGACAACTTCACATACCTAACCCATGTTTTGTTTTTTTACATTAATAAATTCATGAACATGCTACATTAAACAGCACTAATTAGGACATAGTTTTATTAATTGGATTGCCCCCATTGTCACTGGAAACTACAGTCCTGCAAATTATGATTTGACAGATAAAGGCTAGTGTATGCAGCTTAAACTCAAATTAAAAAAAATTAAATTTGAAATTAATTTCAATGAGTCACTTTTCATTTAGAGCTCAAAAAACATACTGTACTAAATAAAAATAAATAATAAAATAAAATCTGTATTGCCATCCATAAATCCCATATTAGCCAAGAACAATAAATCTTCTTATTTAACTTGAAGCAAGTAAAACATCCCACAACTTCCTGCACATTCAAATGAAGATGTTTTACCAGTGAATCACCATTGTTTTGAATGAGAAGATAAAGTTGCTTTTCACCCTGCGACACCCTGCCGAGTGCAAAACATAGAGGGACATCATCCGAAAATTGACTGGCAGCAGTTATTTTAAAAATAAATCTTCAGCTCAATTGTCTCAAATCTTAAAAGTCCGTCTGTCTATGTTTTTATCTCCTGTTTCTTTGTGAGTGGCAGTAAAAACAATAAGGAATAATGGCTTTTACCTTGATTCACCTCATCAGTAGTGTTTAAAAACAGGACAGGGACAAGCACTGGCTTTTTTTTTTTACAGTCACATCTGCGTCTTTACTGCCAGTAGTTTGCTAATGGCCAGTAAACGGCTTAAGCAACATACTCAAGGGTACTTTGATAGTACCTCCTGAGAAAGTGGAAGTGCTTTGGTCACTTCCATGTAGTCCTGTGATGACTCCAAGAGAGTCAGATGTCATCTCGGCAGCAAGATTCTCCATGTCATCCAACTGCAGATTACTTCCAATGCCAAAAGGCCTTCCTCAAATCAAGCTGCATCAAAGGGTCAAAACCACCAAAGCGCTCTTCAAGCTGCCATTCCCCCCCTAGTCTTTTTCTCATCCTCTGTGATAAATCACACCATCTGCATCAAAAGCACACCACCTGGATCTGAAGGGCCACCTGGAAGAAGGTTCCTTTAAGTTTCTTGGCCTGTAGCTGTCAAGATCCAACCATAGAATTTACCCAATGATCTTCAGGTTGCAAAACAAGAAAAGCAAAATGATTGCAATAATTTAACCCACAGTCATACTGGTATCAGCTAATTCTCTGGTTGTAGCCGATGCTGTTTGCTGTGTGTGCATGTGTGTGTGTTTTTCCTCTAGCAATCTGCACTCTGCAGAGACACAAAGAGAGCTAGCTCTGAGAGGTTATGCCTGAAGATAAATCGAGTAACCTTCTTCTGTCATTAGTAATACCTTTTTCCACTGGTGAACAGCACGACGGAGCCGGCAGAGGGGTGATGGAGGGGAGAGAAAAATAGGGAGGGGTGTGGGGGAGGGGATGAGAGCCAGAAGTCAGCGGTAATTAGCCATGAAACAAAAGCCCACACGGCTCAGTTATGGCTCCAGTTACACAACTTGAGCTATCTCTCTGCGCCTCCGAGGCTCAGAGCTCGGCGAGGGCTGCGGCTGCTGCGAGGTGTCCAGCTGAAACAGAGAGCAGACCTGCAGCAGCCCTGTCCTGAGTCCGTCTTCAATCCATCACGCCGCCTCCGCACTTGTGTCTCATTCTGGACGGCTGGCAGGGAGGTGCTTTATCTGGCTGACATGTCATGTCTGTCTGGGGCACATGATTATAGATCCCACTGGAGTCATGGTTAGAAGCAATATCACAGGTAGAACAACTTCACTTACACAATATGCTCTTTTATTGCTGGATTTCAACCGTTCATTTTTAATTCATGGACTAGTGAAACAAAGAAAACCTGCTTTATATTAATCTTACAGACATGAACATAGTGTCATTTTTTCTTAGAGACAACATTTACTTGCTTTCTTGCTAAGTATTTTTTATTTAATTCATCAATTGTAATTAGTTGGACTACTTCGGTACTCAATGTAGTTTTCCATATTCTTTTCATGTATTGAGGAGTAGCTTTTTTTCTTTTGTAACAGTCAGTATGTTACTACGGAGTGCTGCTATGAGAAGTGGCCAGTTACACTATAACAGCAAATCTTCCATCCATCCATCCCTCGTCCCTTAGTGAGGAACCTGGCCAGATGAGATATATAATCCCTCCAGTGTGTTCTGGATCAGGGCCTCTTCCCATTTGCCCAGAAAACCTCCAATGGGAGATGCCCAGGAGGCATCTTGATCAAATGCCTCAACTGCCTCAACTTGGAAGTTAAGTCGCATCAGCTTCAGTCATAGCTCCCCCCAGATGTCTGAGCTCCTCACAGTATCTCTAAGACTGAAACTAACAACCCTTAGAGAAACTCATTCCCGTTTCCTGTACCTAAGTCACATTCTTTTGGCCAATACCCAAAGCTCATGACCAAAGGTGAGTGTCAGAACGTAGATGGACTAGTAAATGAGGGCTTTACCCTCCACTGCATCTCCCTCTACACAACAAGAATGCTGATTGTAACACATTTGTTACAAAAATAGAAAAATAGCCTCTCTCCTCTATAATGACCATGAATCCAGTCTGGTAGTAATGCGACTAAGCTAACTCTACCCCCAGTGGTCCATGTGTATCTATTAGTTTGCATTTCCAGGTGTGCACTGAGCAAGCATTATCAGGTTGCAGATGCTGAAAATGCAGGTGAACTGCTTTCGCTTCCCTCTTCAAGATCAAATCCAAGTGGGGGGCTCAGCACGAGCACAGCTCCCACCTCCGTGACTGCACTGTTTTCAGGAAAGGCCTGTGTTGACAGGCCCTTCATTAGAGTCTTTGTCCTGGAAGAGCCTAGTACATAATTAATGTCTCCATGATGGATTACATGGGTGGATTGCAAACAGCGAAGAGGTCGGCAGAAAACGGGAGAATTGATGCGAGGCTATTTTCCCTATCGAACACGCCTACTGTGTGCCCCTTCTGCACTGGCACCAAAATTGCTGATTAGAAAGTCACAATATTTACAACAGTGGTGACTTCTATACAGGTGCAAGTTGAAATTAACCCCCTGTGCCTTTTATTTTCCTGTTTTTCCCCTTGCACTTATGTGTGGGAACCTAAGGCGTCTGGGGCCCGACAAATGATCATCTTTATTGCGATTCTCACAGGTGGGGCTTTGGGTGGATGTAAACCATTAATCAAAGCCATCGTTAATGATGCAGAAAGCGCTGTGGAAATTAAACCCCTTCTGTTCCCCTTTCCATAACGTTGAGGTGCTCTGTGTTCAAGCTGGTATGATGTATAGTAAGATATCAGTTTGCCCAGTTTCTGAACAAGAAAAGCAAAAGAACCAGTAAAACAAGATATCAGTTCTGTAAGTATCAACCAAAAGTTAGCAGCTACCACGATACTATTGAGTTGTAATGAACTTGAGGTATCATCTTTTATGTCAAATTGCAGCTCAAAAGTTCAGTTTAATGATATTAACTTTTGACTTCCAAATAGAATGCTAGGATGAACATCAATGTGCTGACTTTCCTCACAACCTCCAGGCTATGTTTTAATAAAACAAACTAAATCAGAACTAATTGAAACACATGGCTTTTTACATAAAAGATCAAGTGGGCTCAAGTGGAATGGCATCTAATTGAAAGAGCAGGGAATGTTTGATCTCAGTGTTTTCATTTAATACCCTCCCCAGGGAAGCCAAGCGCAATTTTATCCACCATTTCCAGGGTTTTTGGAAACATAGTTTAAATCTGACAGGAACTGCTTTGCACTATTCTCTTGAAAAAAAAAAACCCTGCATGTCTAGGGTTGTAAGAATCCCAGTGCTGGTTTCTCAGGCCAGATTTAGGCAAGGCAGGCATATACCTTAAAATTAACAAGGTATAAAGAACGTTTAAGTAGCTTTCATGAACATGACTTGTATTTGGTCAAGTTAGTTCAGTTAATGCAGCCTAGTGAACTCTGCCACACTGACCTGTCAGTCAGGATAGAGGTGGAGCACTGTGGTACTGCTGGGAACTTTTTTGTTTACCTCAAATTATGCAAACAAACTTCTTTAACAGCAACTTTGCATAGTATAGTCAGTAGCCAGGTGCAGTCAGGTTGCCGTTACAGGTGGACATATGTGTTCTCATGTAATCAGTCAGATACAACCTTTTGGCCTAATATGGTCTCTTTCAGTAAAATAAGATGGCAATGGCCAAAATGCCTAACTCAAGGCTCCCTTGCTATGTCTACTTCTTTCATTTAGTCCATGATGCCCCTTCACAAATGCTATGAAAAACAAGGTAAGGTAAGTATAAATTTAAGATTTAATTAAGTCACTTAGCTTTCATCCTCTTTTCAAATCAGTTCGTACCATCTAGAACAGGCAACATCTATGACTAAATTAAGATGCATTTGCAAACCTCACTTTGAGCAAAGGTATCTTAAACAGACATTTAAGCCAGGGATTCAGTGAATCATGTCCTCTGTATCATGAAATGGTTTTGGCTGACTTTACGCTGGCAAAAAAGCAGGAAGCTCTAGATTCTGGCAACATGGAGGAAAGCCCAACACTGGGTGTCCACGTATACTACCATTACTACAGTGCTTGCCATACAATTGATTCAGGATCCTCTTGGCCCAAAGGATCAGGAGATCGAATAAATCTCTCTAACCCTAAAAATGTGTTTTTTGTACCAAAACCTAACAGGTCATTAACATAAGTGTCGCCACACAATGAAAGATAATTCCTTTTGAAGGAACTTGTCGGTAGACACTGACTCCAATATGTTTTTAGGGATTACTGTGCAGTAAAACAGCCAATACTTTATAATAATTGTTGTTAATGGCTATGCAAGCCTCCCTTGACAGTTGGTCTTGTTGGAGATGATCGTTACATTCTCACAATGGGTTGTTGGAAAAATTAGCAGTTACCCTGCAATAACCAGAAGCTTCCTTTTAGCCACGTCTGTGACAGCGGCTCCCAGTACTCTGAGCTACACAGATGCACATCAGTCATTTCCTTGACAGTTTTTGAAATTTCAGTTGAAATAAATTTTTTCTGTCTTGCCAGTGTTTGCAGTATAGTCTGGTGCACCAGTGGATGATGTGACGCGCTCAATTATACATTTACTTAGACAAGTAATAAAGCGCTGCCACTCTCTGCCAAAGCTGGGGCTGATTATACCGGCTGTACAAGCTGTTTTCCCAGCCTCCTGTTCCTCCCCTCTCACTGATCAAGACATTCATCCCAAGGAGAGGCACACTTATTGAAACTCCCAGCACTGCACTCATAAACTGCCAAACGCCCCTCCTTATTGGTTTTCCCATGAGAAAATGCATGTTTTTTTTCTCCTTCACAGGGGGTTCTAATCTTCACATACAGTAATGTAAGCTCACTTTTCCAGCACCCTTGTATGATGACATTATCAGTCCAACCTGTAACGGTGCCTCATGTCAGCAGATGTGATAAGCTTTATCAAGTCTACATGCTTTGATTTTAATGCTCACCACTCCCAAGGTTATAAAAAATAAACTGTCCGTAAGACCATGTTGGCATTCTTTAGTTTTATTTTATCATCCTCCCTGTCAAAATAACTTCAAAAGACATGACGCAATCACATTTTCATGGAGGAAAAATAACATTCTCCCTTTGCGCATTGTTTTTATCTTCCCTTTTATGAAATCATGTTAAATCTGACATGCCGTCAGGGTGTTTGATGCTGTTAAAACCTGCTGCTTAGGAATAGATAGTCCTATTTATTTGTGAAGGGTAGCCGCATAAAAGAGCATCTCTTATGAGCTCCAGTACAAGCAGGCTCTCAGAAAGCACTGAATGCATGATTCACGAGTAGCTCTTACATGAGATATCTAAAACATCAATAACATTTTCTGATTTTAATCCATTTGGCTATTTGTTTATGTATTTTTAGTTTAATTTTTTTTTTTAATTGTTTTTAAAAGAATGCTTTTGAAACAAACTGTCTTTACATGTTCATGCTGATTAGATCTGAACTGAGAGCGTATATAACATTCTGTATTTACTGAATCTACTTTCTTTCCACCATAATGTGTTAGATCCCCCGGGAGGCCATTTCTCCTTCCTTACAGCTAGAGTGAGGCAGACTGACAGGGAGCTTTTGATTGAATTGACAGCTCATAACTAGTGATCGGCAACTGCATTTGGCAAACAGTGATGGGAAGAAATTCTATCCCAGTCGCTCCGCTAATTGGACATGCATGCATGAGAGAGAGGGCTTCATTTCAAACCAATTAGCAAACTTGATAGTCTTAAATTAACCTGAGCTAGATTCAAGCTATGCTTATTTTTATTTCTTGTAACCTTAGTTTCTCTCACAATCACACACTCATTTGCCTTGACACATGCTCTGCCTTGTAGCTAATAATTTAGCAGTTATCACATGATCATGTACAGTTTCTGAGAGGTGATCGTATTAACTGAGTTATGACTGGAGGGTAGCAACAGCTCTTCCAATTAACACTACTGTGCCTTTGGGTGCAAATGAATGTTCATCACTTCACCATAATATGTCTTTATGAAAATGGATACCTGAAAACTCTGCACATGCTGTGAAAGTCATCTGCATAGACGTCTAGTGCCAAGATAACATCTGTGAAAGTGATCTTATGATAGACTCAGTAATCCATAAAGGAAACTATCCAAGCTGTTTGGAACAAATTCAGTATCTGAAGATTCATGCATCAGTTTTTTTCTTTCTCCTTTTTTTAACCATTTCATAATGTTTTTAAAATCCATTTTTGTGTTTTTAGTTAAATAACAGTGTTTTTGATAAAAGGATCAATTCCTCCAAGAGCAGGGACATTCAATACATGGTCAAATGGTCATATGCAGTAAAACACTGTCGCTCAATACAAGTCTTTTACTGGCCTTTGGTTACCAGGGAAACCTCTGTGATCTGTGTGTGTGTTTGAATGTGTTTGTCTATTTGTAGTTCAGTAATTACATACATGCAGCTGGTAGCATCTGTGTGAGAGGCTTCTTTATTTAACCTTATATATATGGCTGTATTCAGACACCTGCTACCTGATTTTTAGAATGGAGTTAGGCAGGGTCGGAGGTTATTGTAATGGGGGTGGAGCAGATGGAAAACATAGATATAGACTGTATTAAAAATGGGATATAGCCTCCAGGTCTGTAAAGTGAATCAAAAATTGAAAGACCTTAAACCTGCAGTCATTTTAATAGCCAGCAGGAGGCAGCCCCTCTGGTTGAGAGAAAAAAAAATTGTATCGTCTATAAGGAAATCACCCTATATCTCACTTGATTTTTTTTGTCAGAACACAGTTTTTTGCTGGATTTATGATCTCAATTGTGAGTTCGAAGGCCTCTTCTAAACAACTCGATGCTCAATAAACCAAATTGATACATTATGATTCTATTTTCCATCAAATGCCCAATGCCTGTAATGACTGTAATTAAGTATAAAGTGGATGAGCCACCATGACAAGCCTCAGGATATGTTTTTTTGGTTGTTTGATCATTTAACAATATCACTTCCTTGTTAGCCTGGTTAGCAAGTACTGTCATTTGAACTTTCGCTTTCACCTAAATTTCCACTTTTACTTTTAGTCCAGACCTTAACCATGCTTTATCATTTATTTTACTCTCAATTGGAGTTTAAAAAAATAACATCATGCTGTAATGGAAACAGCCTGAGGCTACATATTGAAACCAACTCAGTAGGACAATGTTTATTAAGGTAATAAATCAAGTGACAATTAAGGTCATGTTTTCATAGACTTCCCTACAATCTGACTTCTTTTTGCAGTAAGCGGAGTCGCCCCCTGCTGGCTATTTGAAAGAATGCAGGTTTATGATATTTCCACATTAGCTTCAATTTAAGACCTGGATCTTGCAGCTTGCTATTACCATATAGCAAGACTTATTGCAGATTTCCATGTTAGCAGCAGATATATAATGTTTGACAGGATATAGCAAGAGTTAGACGTCTTGTAGAGATTGGAAGCAGACACAAAAGGTGACACCCAGAGGAAATGCACTTACATTATTTTTTGTGGCAAAACTGCAGCACTTGGCCAGGCCTCAGACAGTTAACCATTGTTCTTTATCTAATCTGTTCACACTAGGTGATGCTGACGTGCTTAGCCAATCAGATCAAGCGGATGCACATATTCTGAGAAAAGCGCTACAGTTACTCATACGGATGGACTGCTGCCATTCTGAGGGAACAGACGGGTGGAGATGGGATATGAGTCTCTCTGTCAGCAGCAGAGGAGAAGGGGAGTCAGGTGTAATGAGGAAAGATGCTTCTGATCGACCCTCTCCTCCCCTGAGTCACATATCAAAAGATTGAAAGCTGGGATGCATCCACACCTCACATGCTTCCAGTCTGTACAACGCATGTGTGCTTTAGCTCACACACTCATGAAAACACGCCGTCTGCTTTTAAAGTGACTGTCACCTCCTCAGTATCCCAAAAGTTAACGCAGTAAGGCGATACTGAATAAGTGACTGTTATAAAGTATTGCAATGTCTCAGCACTGGATGATATGGTGGCACTTGTGGTTACCATGGTAACGGCAAGTGCAATTCAAGGTGACAGCAAACCAGTGTTTCCTCATCTGTCTTGGGAGGTTGGTTAGCAAAAAAAATAATAAAATAATGTCGGAAGTTTGCTGATGTTAGCTGGAAACACAGCCGCATAGCTCTTTTTTTTTTTTTTTTTTTCCAAATCGACGCAGCAAAAGTACTTGGTTTTGAGCCAGAATGTTGTCAAAGATGTCTTTAATAGATTTTTTTTTTTTTTTCAGTTATTGTCAAGTTGTTGTTTTTTTGTCGAGCACTTCAAAATGAAAGAATGTTATTTCCGTCAGGACAAATGTGTTATACCTTCTTTGATAATAATCCATTATCCCTAACCACTTATCCAAGCTTGGGTCAACGGGCACTGGAGCCAATCCCAGCTGACATTTGGCGAGTGGGGGGGGGGTACACACTGGACAGGTCGCAGCACTATCACAGGGCTTAAACAAAGAGACATATAGCCTTTCAAGCTCTCATTCAATCCCATTGGCAATTAAGAGCCACCAGTCAAACCAGAGCAGCATATTTTGGGACTGTGGGAGGAAGCTTGAGGACCCAGTGAAATCCCTCGCTGACAGGGGAGAAAGCTGAAAATAATCTAAAAATACATGTATTTTTGCCTAAATTCAGTTTTACCAACACCTCATTTTAAGTGTGTGCTGGGCTCTTTCAATGCATTCACAAGAAAGATACGACTACATGTGCACCTCAACTTTAGTGGCCGCTGTCTCGACTACAATCTTTTATTTGGCCAGATCCTGTGTTTCTGCATTGCTTCAGTTGCAAGGTTGACTGCTTTTGTCCCTTTAAAAAACAAAACAAAAAAACTACTAAGTGTATCTTGCCGTGATTTTGTAAGCAACAGCTGAAGCACATAATACACTGTCTTTGGCACAGTATATTCATAATTCAGTATTCATAAATGCACTGCTTTAGATGAACATGATCATTAGTTTATTGAAAAATGTCAAGTTTATTACTTGTGTGTGAGAGAGAGAGAGAGAGAGAGAGATTTTTACAGGAGGAAGAAAATATGCACATATCCATGAGCCTGTGTGAGGGAGAGATCTGTAGCACTTTAAGGTTGTTGTTTTGTCATATCCCCTCCCCTCTCCCTGTGTGGCTTCTGTCAGAGCTGGCCCAGTGACATTTTCAGGCAGCTGAACTCCGGGACCTTTCAGTGTCACCCTCTGTTGTCATTTCTGACTGCTACAGCCCAGACAATGATGCACTCGCACTGTGGGGGGAAAATGATATACAGCCAAGGTCCGCCTGGCTCAAAGTTGTTTTTCCACTCCTCGTTCAAACCGGCTTTTGCTAGAACAGACTACCACTCACTGCAGTGATGAAAACAATAAAGAAGAGTTTTTATGTGCTCAAGAATTAAGAAAAAAACTTTTGATTTGATCGAAAGTGTTTGATATTTATCACTGAAGCTGATGCAAATATGTGGAATAAGTGCAATACTTACGATTCCTACAAATGTTAATTCCCAGTTTGAGCTTTTTTCTGCTAAATCAATCGCAGTGCCTAAAAAATCAAAATAATCATAATTTTCTCCTCATAGTTTATCATATTTCAGTTTGCAAGCCATTGTGGGCTTTTTAATTGACCATGACAAAATCAAATAGGTTTGGTCCCCAAGGGAGTGTAAACTGCATGCATCTTATCCATAAATCAGGTACATACGGCCGATGCAAGGTGGCAGTGGCAGTTATATAGGAGCCTCAGCTGAACCACGTGCACACTGTGAGGAAATGGACCTGTCGGAAGGGATGTGAAATAGTGCGTCAGCCACTTCACTCACAGCCCTGCTTCCTTATTTCATTCATCAAGCTGGAACAAAATGTGTGTGTGCGCATGATGCACCATGCAGGCAACAGGTGCAGCTGAAACAATTTCTAATTCAAGAGCTTTTAAGATTCAAACAGTCACACACACCTGCTTGCTTCTGAGGACACCTTCAATGAAAATTATGTCATTTCCTATGAGAGTTCAAACCTTCTTCTCAGAAGACAACCTGGGGACCGTTCAGCCTGAGTAAAATACACATCCGTTACGAACATAAAAATTGTTGTTGCTACTTTACCCCTCACACAATCTACACTCACTTATCTCTGAATTATCAAGCTGCTGTGTGAGGGAGGGGGTCCAGTACAGCTGCCTTTAACCATGTTCTCCATATTGATTTGAGTCTGGCTGTAACCTCGTATCAGGGCTTTGCAAAGTTCTCTACTGCATTAAGTCCTGGTCTTAATTGAAGCCTCCCAGAGGCTAACTGGCTCGATTGCTCCGACATGTCAAAAAGCATCAGTCAGTTAAATGGGGCTGGGAGATGGAGAGCCGTTATTGCTGCTTCTGCTGCTGCCTGCAGACTGTGACCTTGTGGTGAGACCGAGCTGGAAATGTCTCCTCTAAACTCGCTGCTTCCTGGAACGTCCAAGTTCTATTCTTGATTAGATATCCACCAATGAGTAAGTGCATATTTGTATCTGTGTTGGCGCGTGGGTTCCTGTACGAAGGTATCTGAGGCCCAAGGCTGCTGGCTGAAATGAATGACAGTTGTTCTGAGTGGCTGGTGAGCCCACAGCAAATCCTTCCAAAGATTCATCCTGGGCTGCCGTTGATGGACAATTACATGGCTAGATCTGCCAGGAGATAGGGCCATGCAGCACTCTGTGTAAGGGATGACTACAGAATGTTGCCATAGTAACAGAGGTGATGACAAGGTGTGATAAGCAACATACAGTTTGTATTCACTGTAGAGATCAAGACACTCTAATGCTAATATACTGTGAGCCATGCATGCATCTAACAAATGCTTTGAATCATATTCCCACATTGTCATGTTGTATGCATCACATAAGATTCACTTGAGCGTAAGGAACCTTTTCATATTTCCAAGGACGGTTTTTAAGATTTCCCTTTTTATTAATTTTGCACTGCAAAATCTAGGAACAATCATAGTTCTCATGTTTTGAGGAACTTGTGAAGGTCTTTTCAGAATGGATATCCTCCCAGCAGGAGGAACCCTGAGTGATGTACAGGAAGTGTACGGTGGTTGGTTCAGGGACATAAGCGTATGATGATTGGATGGAACGGCCCATTAGCCTGTAAATACCGGACAACACAAACTTCACTTCACACCAAAGAAAACTCAAGAAAACATATACCAACAATTAAAAATGACCAACATTAAAGACCAAACTTTTCTGAACATATATGTGAAAGAAATACAACGCAACTTGGACTCATGAATGTGAAAAACTGGCTGGCTACTCAATATTTCATTGATGGTATGACTGCTCACAGAAAAAGAGCCCTTAAAGCTGTGAAGTGTCTCACAGGGAGTCCCCAAAACTGTTTTGTCCAAAAACTCCCATTGTTGTTACTGAGTTTGGTGGGGAATTTTGTTTTTGAGCTGTTACGAGGACTTAGTGCAACTTGCAACTGTCTTTGGATGCTGCTGTCTACAGCTTCCTTTCAGCAAGGTGAAGGAAATAGTCAATGAATTAAGAAGGAAGAAGCCACAGACATCTCTCAACATTGAGATAAAAAGAAAGGCAAGTTGCAGTCTCACAAGCACTCATTCATTCACGCCAGCATCTGTGCAGGTCTGAAAACTCACATGCCACTGTGAGTGGTGGCCAGTGTGCTGTTTTTCACTATGGTGTGCAGAGGAGGCAGCGCTGAGATGGAGGAGGCAAGCAGGGAAAACAAACTGGTTTAAAAAAAAAAAAAGTCTGGCTGCTACAGCCTGGAGGCAGTAGCAGGGCGGAGGGCACGGACTAAACCAAAATCTGTCCTACACAAAGCCATCCACCCCCTCTACGGTGAGCTGTCATCGACAGAGCACCTAGAGCCTCTGGCTTTACCCCCAAGGTGCAACATGAAGTGCTTAAGGCACTCTGTTGTGCCATCAGATTGTACAGTACCTGTTGTGTGAATCGCCCTACTCACAGCCTCCAAGGATGGTGCTGGGGCACAGTACCTTTTCTTTCTGAGAAAATAACCTGGAACACATATGGTGCAAAATGGTTGTAGTCTGTATTGATTAGAGAACTGGCATTAATTTAAAAAGAGCTCTCAACTTGAGCATTATTACATTTTCCTGTAGATGTGACAAGTTCCACTGCCACGGATAATGCTGCTGGCAATTGCTGCAGCAAGTTGCTGACTTAAAAAGGTCCACTTCTTGCTACCAAAGCGCTAATAATAATACATTGATCATCACCGACTAAGATGTTTAATGTATGTGCGGCCAAATTAGAAAATCAGACGGCTTCAACCAGATATATGGTGCAGCACCCAAATCTCACATCAGCTCTTTGTTTTAGCTATTGACACCATATACATACAGAACAGTTCTCTCTAATCCAGGGGAAAATGGCAGGCCTCCCATGGAGTGTACCATACAAAGTGCACTATAGAGCAAAGTGCATTGTACCGGCACTTATACAATTAAATTGGTTTTATAGCTATATATACACTGCACAGAAGCACTTTGACATCATAATGATAAACCTTCCATACCCATACAGACAGTCATGCTGACAGCCTGTGATTAAAATTCTATACTTCACGATTAGTCACTGAAAGAATCTTTAGGTAGCTGCAGTAGCTGCCGGTTACAATGTAAACTTTTACCGTGGGGTGTTTATTGGTAATTTATGAGCCAAACTGATAGTTAGATTAGCCATTTATGGGTCAGATTATGAATAGGACTGGATTTTAGATCGGAGTTTAGCAGAAGGCACATGAGTGGCAGTATCTCACAGGTAGACATAGATTGATGCTGAAATATTATAGCTTCATAGTCTCTCCCTGTCAGCCATTGTACCAGAATGGTGGATAGAGATGCTGGAGGGGCCTTTGCTTACACAGAGCTGTTTGCCTGGAACCAGCTACCGACATGGCCCATAAATCACTCTCTAATATTTTTATGCATCCAGTCCATCCAGCTGCTACTAATGTTTCCTCTCCCTGCTTCCTTTGTAACTCATTTGAGCTGAGCAGCGGCGCATGACAATGTGCGCGTAATGGGGATGCTCGAATCGGCTTGGCAGTGACACGGCCTCTGTCTAGATTGGCTTAAAAGTGCATCTCTTGTGACCTTGCAGCCATGTGTGACATCAAGATTATGTGAAAAGGGCAATTGAAGACAAATCAAATGCAGCTTTGAATTGTAAGGCTTTGCCCCCTGATGTCTATGTAGAACTCCTAATCCTGCATGAATCATGTGTCTATATTTTAATGGCTTCTAAACTTCTTTAAAAAAAAAACTGTCCAGTTAAATTAAGAAACCTGTCTCTCAAATGCACGTTTACTTTACCATGCCCTGCACTTTTGTACTATTGAATCACACGCTAAGGACTTGCCAAGCAATTTGTTTCAGAAGTGATAAATCTCCTAAAGCAGCAGCATCTCATGCCTTGGTGGACCACTTCATCTTTGACCCCAACCCTCCACAAACTCCCTCCCCAGCACAGTGACTGCGGCTGTTGTTGCCCTCATGCCATCATGTCCTGACCTTCGCTGCCTTAGCTTGTCACGCTCTTATCAAATGCTATCTGATGGCACCGCAGGGCCTGCAGCGAGCAAGCAAACACTCTGATACGATCTGTCTGGCTGCTTGAAGGAGATGCCCCTCCCCTCCCTTCGACTGCTTTATTTCTCTCCATTAACACCTGTGGTGGCTCCTGGTAAACCCAGAGCTCTGTCTCTGTCTTTTACCGTGTTAAAGATTCCTCATTTTGAATATGCGGTTATTTGCAGGTCCATGTGTGCATGATAAGCTACTGGGATCACACTATAAGCGAATGGGGTCACGCTTATAAGAACAGTAAAAGATTTGGGGGAAATAAGATGATTGTCTCTCTTGCCGAAAGTTAGATGAGGCGATTGATGCCACTCCCATGTCTGTCACATCTTATCATCATAGAAAGGCCTGGAGCACATGAATTCTTGTTTAATCCAAACAAGAAGTAAAATGAAATTCTGACAGTTGACCACTTGCTAAAATCTTCCTCAGAGCAGCAATTTATTGCTTATTTGATTAATTTGAGATACAGTGCAAATTTGTGTGAAGGTGTTCTGGTCATTAATCTCCAATATGACTTAACAAATCATTTATCATTTCAGGTGTAAAAGGGTTCGGAACATCAGTGTTTTTACTTTCTAAAGACCATCTCCGTGCTCCACTGTGTCCTATAAGTGTCCCGTGTTCTGGTTTGATACCATTTGTTACCATTGTGACCATTTGTTTGATGCTTAATTAGCATTTTTTGTTTAAATGAGAATGAATAAAAATGGGAAAGTTTTATCCAGACATCCTCCTGAGATTTTTGACTATGGAGCAAACACAAGCTTGATTAGGTTGTTAGCTTCAGCTGATAAATACTACTACTGTGCACTGGAAAAACAGCCTGCAGCTGGGAAAAAGAAAAAAGAAAAAAAGCTTGTTTTTTTCAATATAGGTCGTTAATCCCGCCCCCAACATGGTGTGGGTGAAGCAGGAGCCATCCATAAGTGAAAACTCAGAACATGTGAAATACAATTTTTCCCAAAGAAGGTATTTGTCATTTGAGGTAGTTCCACCACGTTGATGTTTGCTTGTGGTAATTTTTCTGATAAATTTTATTTCAATTTGTTATTTGGTGTTATAGACATCAGGCCATCCAGATTGACAGCTATGTTTGACTTGGGTGGGCTGGAGTTTTGGCGGGACATCAGTCCTACAATGCTCATTCACTACCTCTGGCTGTTTATAGCATCAGTATTCTTATCCAAGATATTTGGATATCTTCACTTATGTACATTGTGAGGAAGTAAAGATATGTTGTCCATCTATACACACAGTCTATGGTCTGACATCAATACATCAAAGATGGCTGAATTTTGGGTGGTAAATTTGCCACTATTATTCTAATATACTGTATGAAAGCACTGTGAAAATGGATATCTTGACAGGAAAGTCAGGCAGGGCTTAAAGAACAGTCAGTTTGTGGTTTAGGGGGTTGTGTGCCTTAGCTGGGAG
>JAOWBC010000904.1:12829490-12862971 GCA_028566105.1 Hypoplectrus providencianus | reverse complement strand
ATTAACTCATTAATATATATATTTACTTTAATAGTTTTGAATGCAGGACTTTTACTTTAGGGATATACATACCTTTTCCACCTGTGGTTGTTCCTAATTTCTTGTTGAATATGTTCAAAACCACTATATCTCAAAGAGGCTAACTGCTAAGCTAACTAGCTTTTGGCTCAAGCTTCATATTGAAGAAGTAATACAGTGGAATGGTTTGTTGCACCACAGCACAAATGCATTTATTTCTGTATGTCTTGTTGTTGTGGTGGTAATATCTCTTGTCATGCATGGGCAGAGGTCTGTTTACCTTGTTAGAATGAGAAATAGCCCTGGTAATCCATTATCAGCAAAATAAAAAAAGACATCCACTGTTGTTCCATAATTGTTTCCTCATGTGTATTTGCCGTTGTATAATTGCTATGCGTCAAGCAGGCTAAATTACCTTGCTTAGCTGGATAGAAATACAAACACATGGTCACACTGAGATGGCACTTTTGCTTCACGCAGAGAGACAACACACACAAACACGAATGTACATACAGTATGTACACACAGACATAAAGGGGTAAACATGCATGCTGTGCGTTATCTGATTTTACTTCCCTTCTGACGAACACAATCTAATGGTCTCACGGTGATCACAGCTGATGAGATGTGATGCTATAGAACATGCTTGACTAGCAGAATGTGTCTTTACTGAGGCCACAATGAGCTGCAAGAATACACACCTCTTTACCTGCTGAGTGTTTGCATTCGTGTGTGTGTCTGTATTTATACAGCGTGTTACTTTAGCAGGAGTATGTGCCTACTGCTAGAAAATATTTGCACATCTGTATTTATCAGGGTTCTGTAAGTCAGTGTTGGAGTCCCTTTGCTGTTTATGTCACCGTGCTCCTTTGTCATCCTACATTACACATAATTACCCAAAAGAAAGAGACGGCACATATCCCCTGGGAGCGATGCACTCACACATATGGAACACAAACAAAGTAACAAAGAGGGGAGTCCATGAACATGCAGGCAGTGTATCCTCTTAATTACCTCCTCTTCAGCTGCATTGCATGTGTTGCAGGAAAATACAAACTGATATAGCTGGCGGCCGTCCCACTGCCAGCGCACCGCTCGCTTTAATGGTTGGTATTCTAATCTCAAGTTCGTCGTCAAAGATATGATGCATGATGCGGTGGGCTGACATTTAAATATGCTAGCATGCTCAGCGGACGCTGCGTGGGGCAGAATTTTCGATCGTAATTTGCATTAATTTGATCTCAAACCACTTTCTAGCTGTCTTCACTGTAACGTATGCAATTAATGAGATGTGGTTCACAAACAGGAAGACAAAAAGAACTGGGCTGTTAAAGTGATGGGTTGTTGGCTTTTTTTATCCAAATAGGCCTCTGTTCAGAGATACCACCACAGTACCAGTGTAATAACTGACATTATAACACACACACACAGTATGTTAAATATACCTTATTCATTTAATTACGTGATGACCATAGGTCAGTCTATTATTGTCCTATTTTATTGATTCATCTGCTGTATTATTGTGTTTATTTCAACTTATTGTTGGGAATCATTTAAAAAATGTCAAAAGGGTTGTGTGGCAGGGTTTGTATTGGTGCTTTTACCCATATAGTGCTTGAAAATTCTTGCGATTTTTATTGGGTTTCTTTCATAACAACCAGCCATTTGTCTACAGATGATCCCATATGCAGTGGAGAAAAATAATACGTTGAATAGCTGAAAATGTCTCAGTCTTTTTTAAATAAAGGAACAGTTAAAGACCTGTTAAACATACAATTTACATCCATTGTAAGGCACTGAAAAAGCTTGAAATTGACCTTGAAAGGCCTTGAATATTGCTTTAATTTGACCATTGATGAAGTGTACCTCACAGCCTGCATATTGCTTGATCCATCCAACCAGAGAAAAGAAGCCAATAACTAAAGTAATTAAGAAGCATGGAGCCAGGAATATTTTTTTTTCCTTATTGATTTTCAAAATTGCTGTTAATAAAGTGAGTGATGGATAAAAAGACTCATTATTACTAATTATTCCAGCACTACTTCTTGTAAAATTGCACCTACCAAATATAGCCCAAAGCTCAAACCATATACGGTATACTGACTTTATTTGTTCCAGAGCAACAACATGCTACAAAGTGCGTCATCTCTCCATCGTGATCCCATCCTAATTCTCCTTCTGAGTGTGCTGAAGCAAGTGATTGCTTACCCGCAGCTCGAGAGCACCTCTGCCATGCTCTGTAAATGTTTGAAATAGATTGTTGTGCTACTGACAAATGCCAGAAAGATATATCTCTGGCACCTGTTTATTTACCCCGCAGTATTTAGGCACACAATTTCATAGTGGCATCCAAAGGGATTTTATCGTGTGTATATGCTTTAAAACCATGAAAGTTAAGATGCAGCAGTTTGTGCAGCAGCTGATAAGTGGGACAGCTTAGCATCATGCAAATGTGGTGTAGTTTGTGCCAGTTGGGGAAACTTCTACTTTAAATCAGGACAGGTCGCCGTCCATAGGATGGGAATACTCAGTTTTTGAGGGCTGAGTCACAGAATAGCTTTTTTTTTTAAAAAAAAGATGTTCAATGGCAGTGGGTAAACAGGCTTTCTGTAAACTTTTTTGAATTTCAGATCAGCGATAGTCCACGTCTGATGGCGGCAGCTCATTTCAACCGATCAAATTGCCACACAGTGCCCACCATTTTGTCATCCTTTGATGTGGGGTTCAAAGGGCTGCAGAGCTGTCAGCGGTTGTCTTCAGATACATCAACCGCAATAAACTGTGAGCTGAAAGCGAGGCAGACCTCTTGATGCTCTCGCTGCTCTGTTTCTCTATTACACAAGACCAAACAGACAGATTTTCAAGGCAAGAGAGCTCAGCCAGCGCCGACAGCGAGCAGGAGAGTTTCAGGGCCTGTTGGAGGGGAAACACGGATGGTTTCAGGCTGGAAATTACAGCACCATCAGACAGCTCAAGGTCCACTCACACACACACACACACACAAACAAACACACTCACGGTGATGGAGGAAGATGGTGGAAGATGGATGGTCAGGTCAGGGTGATATGACTGCACAGTGGTTAGGGAAGATAAGCGAGAGACAGACGAGTTTCCCTCCACCGGCCGACTGATGAGCGGGAATCTTGGGAGGGGAGAGGGTAAAAGGCGGGAGCAAGGAAAAAAGAAGGCAGTGGTGAAATATCATTCATTAATGGCTGCCTGAGGGAGCCAGGAAAAAGGTATGAGAGCTGAGAGACCTTCTTCACAGAAAAAAATAACCTCTGTCATTAGCTCACAGCTAATTTGTTTGATAGCCTGAGCGTTGCTTCCTTCAATGCAACAAATCAGAAGTTGTGAAAATATTTGCCATGCTATTTACAATTACTCCACCTCTCATTTCCAAGCAGTTTTTATTTCAAGTTGCTTGTGGTGTTTAGCATTGCCTTGATTTCCATTGTAGAAAGCTGCCCAACCACTGCCATCACCTGCCGATCTGTGCAGCCATCTGCCATGACAACACTGCATGTTTCATTACACTTCATTTGTGTCACACGCGACAAGTAATAACGATGCAAAGGCCTCATCTTGTCACTCAGTAATAGCCTTCTCATCACCAACAATATTCATCCTCATCAAGTATGATTCTGGGTCTTTCCCTACACAACTGATGAAGGAAGAAAAAGCGCCAATCTTTAATTCAAGGTTTTGCATATAATTAATGCATACAAGCTGTTCTGCAGCATCCGCGCCAAAGTGTTTGAATTATTCCGCTTTCTTTCCCCTCAGACTTGTGGAGTTCAGTAAAACGATTGTGCACACAGGACTCGCACTTCCTCTCCCTCACAACTTTGACTGACTGCTACCTCCTTTTCTCAGGCAGGTGGCACATCTGTTTTTAACCCAACTGCACTCCTTCAGAATACTGAAAACATATGCAGAGGCAGCAGCTCTTTCCTGAATGTGTTTCTTAATGCACCTCAGCAGTCAGTACATCACCTGCGAGGCTCTATACAGCACTTATTTTGCAGGCAGTCATCACTGCTGGAGACGTGCGCCGCGTTTTCTTTATCTGATTGTCAAATCATCAGAATTCCATTTCTAATACTTTCTTGTTGGTAAAGATGGGCTCTGGGGCTAACACGGGCGCTGACATCAGTTAGGGTGTTGTCATTGTGCTGGGAAGCTAACCCAGCATTTTTTTTCTCTGCAAGAAAGTTGCTAATGGAAGTTAAATTCCAAAGTCAGCAGAAGAGTAAAAAATGTTTAGAAAATGGTGTTTACTGTACCGCTTTAACACCCAGCCCACTTAGAAACTTCAAACCATATTGATTCAAAAGCAACTGCATTTAAGCATCACATAGGCTGTCTTCAATCAAGTGACACAATGTCAAATAAAAATTGTAGATTTTACATATTTGTAGCTTTAAGTTTAAAAGAAGACACGAGCAGAGCAAACATTAGATTACATTTTACATTGACTTTAAAGCCACCTTTTACATTTCCTAAAGTGATTAAGGGCAAGGTGCATAGCGACACCATGATTGGAAAATATTGTCATCTTGTTGAAGGTTAAAGGCTTTAATAAAAACTGATCATATTTAATAAATGATTGTAATTACATTATTGTATTGTGTATACCTTTCTAAGGCCACAGTATTGCATAGCAAACAACTCTACAGGCAGGGCCTCTGGCTTCTTTGTCATTACATACCCCTGTGAATGTTATTACATTATTGATTACCAGAGTATTTAACCACGACCACCCTCCTAGAGCCCAAACTCCATTGATTTTCCAGGCTGCTTTTCGACAAAGGTGATGAATTCTATTGAACTCATTCACGTGGCGGAACTTCACAGTTTCCAGCTTTTAAGGTAAATGATAGTTTTAATCTTTTCCTCCGTCTCCCTCCTTCCCGCATCTCCTCTCTTTCTTCTGTAGGTACTTTTTGTTGCCTTTTGACCTCTACATTCATGCTGAACCTCAGGGACAGTGTGTCCCTGCTTTGAACGTGTCCTTTATGAGAAGATTGTGCTGCAACTTCCTCTGAAAGTCTCTGGTGGCAATTCCTGTACGATGTGAACTCGCTTTATCTCAGTTAACTTTTTCTTCTATCTTACAGTAAAGTTAATTTCAAGCTACTCTGGTTTCTGAAATCTTTTTACACCACGGCAAAAAGGAAACAACAATGTTTTCTTGTGACTTGAGGGTGGACCCAACTGTGATTTTCCTCTCCATAGAGCCTCAGATGGCACACTAAGCAGAGCCTCAAAGACTGGACGCCAACACAAGATAGGAAATAATAATAGCAAAACAACAAACCACAATGCTTAAAGCATGGCTGGTGAATCAAACTAATTAGCAGCGGAGTGCCTGGGACCTTAAGTTAGTCATCTGAGAAGCCCATTAAGGCCCATCCCAGCTACTCTCCTCTTGCTTTCTTGCTCCCACAGTAAATGTAGCTCAGAAGACGCAACTTTGAACATCATATTTCCCAATTTTAACACATTTACACTAATTTCCAGTCTCCCTGTTTTTACAGATCCTCTATCTGGGTCATTTGGATGTTGAATCACAGTTGTACAGTATGTCTCAGGGTTTAATGGTAATGTCTTCTTTAGCACCATCGCTGACCGTGAAAACTAACAGCCTAATCACAGAACAGTGAAGTAGCAGTGTAATGGGTTTTATTGACTCTTAATTTGCACAGAAACGTTTCTTGGTTGTCTCGTGGGGCTCTTTCATTTTCCTTAAATTGTGATTATAGCTTGTGTATCTCATTGCATTGGGTTGTCTTTGGTGTGTAAAATGGGTAGATGGCTTTAAGGGAAGATGAGTAGATGGGTAGATCTTTTACATTGGGTGGATGGATATTTGGCTGGATGATTAATATTGGATAAGTGGATCAATGTTTGAATGGGTGAATTGACGGAAGTATGATTTCGTTCTTTAATGGATGGATGGATAGATGGATGGATTTGGTTTTGGATGGAAGGATGGATGATTAATAGATCCATTCTAGGATGTATGTATGCATGTATGTATGTATGGATTCATTTTTTTGGATGGATAGAGGGACAGATTGTTTCCTTTTTTGATGGACATATTATGGATTCAGTTTGATGGATGGATGATGGATGGATTGATCAGTTATGGATGGATGGATGGATGGATGGTATTATTCTACTATGGATGGGTAGTGGGGGGATAAAAAAAATTCTTGCTTGGCCAACAAAGGCTTGCTGTCATACGTTGCACTACATATACTGTAAATACTGTATATAGTACATATAGGTACACTGTATCTATCTCTGTTTACAGTGGGTGGACACATGGGAGAAAACTCTCTCCTGAGCAGCTCTTGTTGTCTGTACGTGCACATCCTAATTGGGGCATTATGGCTATTTCTGTTGAAGAAATGTTTGTATTTCAAGAAAAGGCCAAACCACAAATTTCAGTGCCACACAAAGACACATACAAGCCTGTGGCTGAGCCCGTCCAACAGCAACCTCAGCCAAAATCAATATGACAAAGGTCATTGCTATTCCAATCATAGCCAGGCCTGTTCTCTCTGTTTACTGTATGCACCGTGTCTCGAGAAAATGCAGGCACTATAAACACTCTCGGTGGCATTATATCAATGAAATGAGGCCACGCTGCTGTGGGGTTAATGTCATGCACATATTTCTTTATATTAGTTTGATGCATTAAATGATTTGAGTGTTGGAGAAGTGTAATGGTTTTGTGTTCATTAGGTAGGTCTGTGTCAATCTGAAAGATCCCTGCTGAGAGTCAGTGCTGCTAAATTGAGACCTAGAATTCAAAGGAACTCTATCTATATAAAGACTCCGTCTGATTCACACAATCACAGACTGGCTTTAGTCATTGTGTGGCTGTCAGTCAGGTCCAAACTTAAACCAACTTTTCTCTGCAGTCAGTTTCGGTCATTATGTGTTTGCTGTCAGTGATGGAGGAGGCGAGAACATCTGTTCTGTTAATCTGTGGGGCCAATTCTTTTTTTCCACCCTCTGAACTTGCAATTCCTGAGGACGCAGCATGAATGTCAGGGTCCGGCTCCAAATCTAACACACCGCAGCGAGCCAGTGAAATCGCTAGGTGTCCACCATCTGTGTGCATGACCTGCCAAATGCCATGTCATGATCATCACCATCAGTCAAAGCCGCATCAGTCTCACTGTGAATCTTTGTATGTGCCTCACAATAGCGCCTAATTCCTGTGCATGTTTTATTTGCACGGTTGCACATCAGGTCTTTTGTGTGTGTCAAGTTATTCTTTATTTGTCCCCTTGAGGACTTTTGTCCTCTGCCTTTTGATCCATCCTAACTATTTAGGAGCAGTGGCAGTGTCTGGGGACCAGCTCTGTTTCTGAGTCCAGTGTCTAGGTCAAGGGCAATGTCAGCAGTCTTACCTTATAGCAGGCATGCTGGGGGCAGATGTTTGTATCCAGTGACTCATGTGAGGCTACGGCTTGGCTCCAAAAACACTTGGCTATGATTCTGAAAACATTTTGCTATAGTACTGAAAAGGCATCCATTATATTTGATTTTGACTGTGAAAGAACATGCAGTCAAGTATTGTGCTTAGAACATTTATAAGTCTTTGTAAAAACAAAATGTATAATTTTGCTGCTATTTTATGCTTCTACTTGGGTTCAGGAGATGAACAATGCTTTCCCAATGGCATTCCTTTCAATTTTATAATGCATATTTATATCAGCTGTCCTTGCATAGTACATACTGTTTTAGTGGTTACTCACCTGGGACTTACTACTTTGTCATGAAACCTTGGCTCTCTTGCTCTTGATTGTGGGACAGGAAAGACAGAAACACATGCTGGCATGCATACTGCAAAATGGGACAAGATGCAGTTGGACATGCTGGTATTTTTTGCAAAACTGCATTTGACATACGATGAACTTGGAGTTACTTAATCTATTTCTGGCATACTCAGGGTATTGGAATGCACCCAAATATTTTGTGTTAGGCTAACTACAATCTTTTGCAACTATCGTAACTATTAAGCTGCAAAATAATGTTTTTTCATCCCAAACCAAAACGAGCACATAAAATGCATTGCTTTTTTTTATAGGTTAAATTATCCATAGGAATAAAATACAAATAGCTCCACATTAACCAACTATAACTTTAGATTGCTGCCTATATGTGCTGTTAATGTATCAGTACAATAATCCAATAATTTAATATCCTGTACACATCAGGGATATTTTCCTACAGGGTACTTCTCAAAGAACATTTTGCTGTTGTGCACTATTAGTTGAAATTTTGAATGCATACCTGTGATGAGTATTTCTTTTCACTTTAGCTTGAGAAGTATTCTGAATTCTGCCTACAGCACAGATAAACTGTGTGTTTGAGCCGGTCTGTACTTTCATGTGAAGACGTGTTGGTCGCCTGTAGGTGTGAGGAAGCCTCTGTTTGTGCGCGTGTGACACCTGACCACCATTCATCTGTCCATCTGTTGTGGGGGAACTAACAGACGCGGGCTGCGTCTTCTGTCAGATGGTGGATCTGATGCAGAGCTCATATCCTGCAGACTTACAGCTCTGGGCTGGTTTTACCTCTGAGGAGAGTCAGTAGAAAAGTTCTTCCTCACTGCCCGCTTCGTGAGCACACAATAGCGTTATAGATAGAAGGAATCAACTCGTACATAATGCCGATGGGCATGTCTGTTCTATGAATACATTTCTGTTTGGAATAAAATGAACAGTATTCCTTTGAACTGTAAGTTCAATATGTATAATTAAAATCTTGTTTAATATTATTTATTTATTATTCCATCTTCTAGGCCAGAGGCACAATGATCTGACTCTGCATGTTTAAGACAGCAAATGTCAAAGCTTTAATGAACTGTGTGTAGGTTGAATCAATATTCTGTTATAGCAACGGGCAATTAGTGCAACAAACAAATCTTTATTTTCATGAAAATGTCACCAATGTTATGAGGTTATATGGCTGTGGATTTTCAGCTTGAAACGTAGCATACTGGGATCATTGAGAATGTTGAAAAGTGCCAACATTTTTTTATTTTAAGTAAGTCAGCCCTCTGTATGCTTTTAATGGTTGCCATGCACAACTATTACACACATTTATCACAGTTCTTACTAGTGTTTTTTTTTTGTTTGTTTTAGTTTTTTTCTTTTTAATCAAGACAAACACATTTTTAGTGAAGTCACAATTGTAACCTAAACCTAGATCATTCCCTACATTTTAACAAGTTTTGTGCAAATCTTGAGATAATAATAATGATCATTTGTAACAGACACGCAAATTAGTGAAGAACCTTTTTCTGTCATATTTGGGTTTGCATCATGAGCAACCGATGACCAGGTCTGAAATATGAGGATGGCCAAACACCGCAGATGGGCATGACCTGGCCCAAGGCCGTGGTGGGAAAACAAATGCAAGGGCAGCAGGATGAGCTGGTGTTTTGGAATTCGTAAATCAGATGTTTGCTTAATCCTTGGAGGGCAAACACCTGGCAGGCAGAAAAACTGCAGGCGCAGTATTTTGTTCTTTTAACAAAAATACACTTTGATTGTTTTCCGAAAAGCCTGAACAGCGCCCCTCTGTGCAGTCATGTCGTAAATTAGAAAAACACTATTTATTCGTCCAGCATGTCTCTGGCAGCTGGAAATCTGTCCAAAGCAAAAGGGGACAAAAACCATCTGCCACAGCAAATAAAAGATGAACATGCAGATCCCTCTGGTTTCGAGGCATACGATATGTTTGTCTGGAAGGCATTTGCAAACAATGTTTTCAACTGTCATGCATCTGAAGTGAACATTGTCAGATTGTATCTAAACTGAATGTGGGACAGTTGTCTTAGTCTGTTTGTGCTGTTTATGTTCTTCGCTGCCCCCTTTACCAATAGGACTTTAAACTGGTTAAACAACAGTAAATGGAAAAGAGATTTTATTTGCTGGTCTTGTTGGTTTAAAACAAACTGTTTACTGTTCCCCACACGCTAACACAAACCCTTACATTTCCCTAAACACACTTTATGCAAATCAGTCTCGCTTCAAAGCAATATTAGTTTGTTTTTTTTTATAAATTCTAATCTCCATTTTTAATTGACACTTTTATATGTTATTACAAAATTTCCAATAACTCATAGTTGAGCACAGCCTGCCAGCCGTTGTAGGCAGTATTCAAAATTCATCTTCAAACAACTCGATCACCTCAATCTATGGAGTCCCCGGTGATGAGGGACCTGGCCTTCTGGCTGTATTATTCTATTATAGAGCAGCTCATGAAAAAAACGACTTCCTCTCTGCTCATCCCCAAAATAAGATTTCGATTGATTAAATGCCACTGTTGGAAGGGAGCATCATCAGATTTGACCAAAGTCTCTCAGCGTGTTGCCACCGCTCCAAATGGGTGGAGTTCTGAGAAAAAGCTGGAGTGAGAAGATGAATGTATGGAGAGGGAGAGGAGGAGGAGGACGACGACTTTATAGTGCAATGGAGAAAGGAGGAGACGGAGGGGAATGGAGGGGAGAGAGGAGCAGCTGGGTGATGGATGTTTGGGAGGATGTGGTGGCGATGGAGGGCTGTAGAAAGAAAAAGCAAGAGCGAGAGATTTCTGCCCGATCTGCCGCATAATCATCCAATGTGTCTCCATCTGGCTTGGCAAAGACATCATTAAGAAAACCAGAGGTCGTCTGGGTTCACGGAGCCGCCGAAGCTCAGCCTCACTCCCTTCCCTCCTGCCACTCAATTTGTATAATTTACCTCCATTCTTAGTCTCTTTTGAAAGGAGCCTGTTTGACCCCAAATGTGGAGGAGTCAAAAAGTTGCGTCTAAATGAAATGGATGGCTGAGAGACTCCCTGCGAGTGTGTGGCCAGTCGATAGCCTGGCAGAGAGATGCTGATGATGATTCTAGTAGATGGCTGCACTTCGGAGGACTTGTTTAGGTATGCAGGACGAGCGGGCGAGGCCAACCGAGAGACAAAGAGACGAGAGAGGTGGTGATGGGAGCAAAATGAAAAGTTGAAGTGTGCCCTTCCCTGAGGTGATTTGTTCAAGTGACCCCAGATTGAAGGGATGCTCAGTGGCATGCATACTCCTCTGCACAAAAACAAACAAAAAAGAATGCTGTAAATTCAGTTTGTCTCATACGCCGTCATGATGAGGCTGCACTCTAAGGGATGGAGGGACGGAGGAAGAGAGGGGTGAGAGTGTATGGTGCAGTGGAGGAGTGATTACCCGGCGTGGAGCTGAGGGATGAGAGCCGAACGGGTATTTTATTTTGTCAATTGGAGTGTGCAAATGGAAATGTCAGAGCGGCCGGAAAACTAATGAATCTGATAGGAGAGATGCCACCTCTCTCGCCGAATGCCTGATCAATTGCCATTGTCTTCTGCGGGCGCTGATGTTTTTTGTTGTTATTCTTTGATGGTTTTCTCCGCCTGGCCCGGCTGTTTGCGGTTAAGAGTTTGATGGTGAACTTTGAGTCAAGGAAATAAAGGAATCGATTTCAGACGGGAATCAATGCTTTCATCTGTTACTTACAAGTCTGGGCCTGTGAAAAGTGATTTCAGATTAGAGTTCTCTAACTCAGTTAGCAAAGTAAACATAAACAAAAGAGGGCGTGCCAGCCGACAATTAGCCTCAGCCCGGATCACAGTTAAAAACGTCAATCTGGTCTCGTTTACTTTCTCATTCCTATATAGTGACAGATACAAGCTGATACTGAAATTCCCAAATGGCCCGAACAGAATACAAGTTGTCTCTCTTCAATTAAGCAAGTAACTTTCATAACCTTGGAGCATTTTTGTGCATTAGTGACACAATATGACAGATGTGTTTGGTTTAAATTTAGACTGACAATGATCCAGTGCGTCGGGGCTTTGTGCTTGTTCAGTCACAATTTCTGGTTACTTGATGAGTGTTGCAAAGACTGCAAGCGCTGAGCGGGATGAAAAGGCAAACAAAACAAAAAAAACATCTGAATTTGCACTATTCTATTTTGACAAGCACGCTAATTTCTGCCCAGGGTCATCAATATTCCTGACACTTCAGTGGTGGCATAAATATAGAATGAATGTCCCTTTGTTGTGCTCGGGGAGCTACATGCCTCCGAGCATCAACAAAAATCACTTGGATCTGTTTGTTAGCTTGTTCAGTCAGTCGTCGAGACTGTCGCCGGTCCCTCAGGAGTCTGTCTGCTTTCAATATCATGCATCATAAACAATATCCAATTTGGACTATTGAACTATGAAAATACACTGTGTGAGTGGGGGAGGGAGATGACAAGAAATCAACCAGCTGTATGAGTGATGAGTAAAAACACTGGTTTGGGGTAAAACACTTTGTGTGAGGGGAAAAGGCAACATGATGGTAAAATCTAAAGATTAAAAGGTCTGCCAGGTGGATCACTGTCTATATTTATGTGCACACTAAAATTTGATTATTATTTTTTTCCTTGCGAATTTCATAGGGTCATGTAAACAGCATATTCCATTTAAATATGCCAAGACATTATCACAAATTTTCTGATTTAGATGAGTAGATTTTATTCATAATTTTTTTTTTCAATGTGTATGCAGCACATCTTCATATGCATCTAAATTGGGGTTTTGCTCATTTTAGTTTTTAGCCAGTTTAACCAGCAAGCAGGCCCACTTCTCGCATTAGCAGGTTGTAAGAAAAGTGATATTTAATGGGATCTGATCCGGAAAAAAAAACTGATGAGATGAACGAACTGATTGTTCGCTGTTTGAATTGATTGAGGGTTTGATAACAACAGCTGCACCTAAACACCTGAAGACTTGTTGATAATTAATTTGATCATCTTAAAAAAACAATATTTTACAAGAAGCATGTTTTGGATAGTGCTGAGTATTTGTATTACTGTCATTATTGTACTAAACAAAACACTGAATGCTCCAATGAGACCAGCATATAATATGTGGTTAATGTCCCTTATGAAAACAAAAGTAAACGACTTTTAATGCAACAAATGTTTTTTTAGATACATTTGTGGCTCACATCACCCTCATAACTATTCACTGCCAACAATTACATACAGGTATTTCCTTTTTAAACTACTGTTTTATAACACCTAACATGTTAAACCCTAAATGTGGCTTGGTGGTTATATGGCATAAATTCACAGAAACTGTACCCCTTTTTTACAACCACACACAGTACATGTATGTATGACATTTGTGCTATTTTTAGAACGCTCTGCTAAATAGATGACATTGTTTCGATAAATGCTTTATTCAGTCGTTAATTTGGAGATTTTGTTGTTTCAATAACATGCATAAAGCAAGGTAGTGATCTATCTGTTTGAAATGGCTGTTTTACTTATTCAAAGTAATATGAAGTGATGCAGAAATAGCAGTTTTGTCCAGGGAGCTTTAATTAAGCCCATATTTGCTCTTCTTTCATTTAGTAGATAAGGAAAATTGTGAATTGGGTTGCCATGGTGTGCTGTTTTAAAAAAGTAATGCTGGATGGCATGTAACCTGGAAAATTAGCAGGGTATTCATTTTAATTAGCCATGTACACAGCTAACTATAAATATTTTGGGAATAAGGGCGTGCATGTAACCAAGCCAGAATGTCATTAAACCTCGCCTTCATAATACTGGCATCCATTCATTTGGCGGCCCACCTGAATCACACACTAATGTGTCTTTGGTTGGGTTATACCAGCCTATCTCTGTCTATGTCTCCTGACTGCTGTGGGCTTAGGACCTCTTTGTTCTAAGAGCGATCTCGTTCCTTTGATTGAATCCCCCCTCATTACCTCAGTTCCCTTTTGATTCTGATCAGGCTCAACAACCCTTCTCACATTTTCTCACCTTGCTAATCCTCCGCCAGAGTCAGGAACACCGACTGGCACTTGCTCACCCTCTACACCCCCTGTAAGAAGCCTGCAGGGAGGATCAGCAACAAGCGTCTCCAGGGCTCCAACGCGGAAGCTGATCGAGACAAAAATAGTCATTTCTGAGAATGGAGATGCAGCGAATACGACCGCTAATGGCCTGCAGGGCTAAGAGAGAGGAGCCAGGCCCTCGTTATCACCCATGTTCTATTGGACGCACTTCAGAGGACTGAGGAAAGCTTGGTCTTCTGACAGAGGAGACAGGCTTTTTCAAATGGTACAGATCTCCACAGCTAGTCGCACAGACAGCGCATAAATATAGCTTTTAGTCATACTCGCTTATTTTTTACCCTTTTTCTCTACACATTTTTCTTTGCCGATCTTCAAAAGTAGGCCCCTCGCAAAACTATGTGGCAACATTTCATTCCCCAGTGAGAGAAAAATGTTTTAACATGGTCTCAAGAGGGAATAATTTGTTATTGGGACAATAATGAATGTGATGGCATTCCACAGTCTGCTTCTAATTCCACCATTACCATAATACAATTTAATAGGTCACTCAGTTTCTTTTATTTCATAGATGAACAGCTCTCAGTCAGTAGAAACATCATTCTGGATGCGTACATTATGGAGGGAAGCAGATTGCCAGACTGTTAACTACCCCGCTCCCTTCATTTCAATTGCAAATAATCTAGATAGATAATTTATGTAAAACACAATTATCATCAACATGAAACGGTCATTCAGTTTCGCCGTGATCTAATCTAAACTGGTGGATTTGTCTTATCTGGAGATGAGAGGGAAACTGGAGACAGAAGCTCAAATATCAACGGAGAGAGAGGACAGAAAGAGAAAAGAGAAGCTATCAAAAAGATAATGAAGATCAAAAACGGGGCTTTGGTTATTGTTTTTCCAGCTTCCAGGGAAGCGTGTAATGAACTGAAGCAATATGGTTGTTTTGTGTAACCTTACTTGGAGCCGCATGCTGCTCCACAGTGTATGGAATCACACAGAGCCACCATCCACACATTACCAGGGGGTTGGGAGGATGATTGATGGTGCCCCGCCGCCGATTGTGTGTTCATTTTCGAGAGCAAGTTTTAAAATATCGGCGTAAACAGCTCTGACAGGCAGCAGGGAGACGCAAACAAAGGCACATTTTCCTTTTTCCTTTAGCTTGATTAGCATAAACACCTGAACAAGGGACAAAACTGATGAGCAGCATGTGTATAAATACACCTGCATTGTGTTCAGGTACGTGCAGTAATCTGAAACATACGAGGGAGAGAGGCAGAGCGCTTTATCTGCACTCGTGTTCCTGCCCTGAATGGCCCTCGTGAGCCTCGACCCCCATCTAATAAAATCCATCCCTCTCTCCACCCAACGCTGCCATCATTACATCAAAGAATAAGGCCACCCGTTATGATGAAAGAGACGCACAGCTTTTTTATTTAGGCCACACGCGCCTTCTGCTGCTGCATTCCTATAGAACCCCAAACTCTATGGAGCCTGGCAAAAAGCTGTGAGGCTAAAATCAAGTTAAAAAAAAAAAAAAAACTGACAACATTTCCTGAGGTCTTAAAGATACAAATACAGATACAAATAAAATTATAGTTAAGTAAAATATAGTTATGAGTTGAGATTCAGTCATTAAAAAAAAACAACAAATGTTCTTGTCGCATTAAGTGCCAAATTTGTCATCTTACCTTATCTTTTAACAAAATAAAAGAACATCAATCTTGCATTGAAGCAAACCCAATTTATTTTGGAATATAGTGAGCAAAGTTAGAAAAAAATAAATCAACTAAACGTTCCTGACATCCATTTAAATCACATCATCATCTGAATGTTTTTTCTTTTAATGTGGAACATGTATTTGCATTACAAGAATACATTTATGATGAACCAATCTGATTTTGTAAGTCCTCGAAGTCCGTTTAAAGGTTTTAGGGATATGGGGCGTTATTGGTGGCTCAGGTTGGTAGAACGTGTTCCTCTCCATATGTAACCCTGCCTCCAATCCAACCCAACATCCCCTTGCTGCATTTCTTCCCCTTTCCATTCTCCCTGTCACTATCCAATAAAGCATGAAAAATGCCCCAAAATAACCTTAAAAATAAAGTTACAGGGATATCATATAAATCAGAGCTCCATTTCCAGGAACCTTGTCATACAATTTAACCTCTCGTTTTAATTTTGCTCTACTTTAAATCCGCCTTATGTTGAGTTTGTCAAGTTTCATTTCATAGAGTATGTTTAATGTGCTTTAAATGACCATCTGTGCAGCAGCATAAACATGCTTTATGTACCCATATAACAGTGGCATGATCTTGGACTGTACTGTTTCTCATGTTGCCTTCATTTCAAAATTAAATCACATGTTGTTCACAATAATCCAGTGATAACAAATCTTTAATTTACCCAATAAGGACCACGTTATTTAGATGGAAAATTAACAGGATTGGTAGCTGCAATGAGTCAGGCCACATTGGTAGAATGGAGCACAGGCCTTTTTAGCTGACAACTGAATTAGCTTCTTTTTTGTTATCTTCACCAGTGTTTTTTTTTAGTAGCATAATTTGATTTTTTTTTTTATTTGCGTAATGCTGTTTCATACATCCCAAAAGTTTTAACAAGTGCAATATGATTTCACAAGCTTTTTTTTTTCATTTCAACTTAACTCTTCTTATTTTGGATATATTGTGGCCAGCCTGTGTTCATGGCTCACATAGTGGTCAAAAGAAACAGAAACTCATTAGGACATGTCTGCATCTGAAAACCAAACTTAACTTTTATGTTTTGTTCTGCGTCTGAGCATCATTAATGTGCATTTGTTTTCCCCCTGTCATGTTGTGTGCTTCCCCTTTGTATTTTGTTGTTGCCGCTTATCATTATCACGGCCAAATTGCTGATTTTGTTTTCCACTCTCTAAAAAGCCTTCAATTTACGGCTTTGTAATTGCTGCAAAAGTACTCTGAGAACTTTAAAGAAAAAAAAACAAGTCAAGAAAAACTGGGATTAGAGAGGCATTAATTAAATACCACTTTCCTACACAATTGTGCATTAAACTGAACTCTCTCACACAAAACTAAAACTCAATAAAACTTTAAAAAGTCCCTGTCATTTCCCGTGTCCTCGTCTCCTACCCTCCCCTGGTTAAATGAAAAATTGTGACAGTTGGCACAGATGCTCTATCAATTTGGACAGTGCATAATTACCAGAGAGCAAATTAGCATTTATGCATGCTTTTGCAAATATTAGCTGTATAGGCTTTCATTATTTCAATTAAAAACGCCCCGGAGACTGACCTCAAAGTTTTAACCAGCACAAACAACTATTACCCAACTCCTCTTCAAAACTTCCATCTGTCTGCTGAAGGTAATTTTACCGACGGATCCGCGTAAAGCGTTAGCCTGCAGTAAAAAGGTGGGACATTAACTGTAGGTGGCTCCTCCACCAACACGACATTAATGCTGGCTGATGATTTATGCAGGCTGCCATGAATATCGATGGCCTCTGTATCACTAATGATTCTGATGGGAGCGACGGTGCGTCTGTGTCGCGAGGCTGGCGATGCTTTATGAAACCTAAGAAAAGGGTGTTCAGCCATGTCCTTGCTTGTTAGTCGTGCGTCCCTCCCCTTCCCTTTCTGTTTTTTACCATCCCCAATCCATCATTAATGTGAGCACATGCATGTGAATAACTCATTAGTCCCTGCATCGATCAGCTGCATGCACACTTCATAGAGAAAACAGACGAATGGAGGCAGCAATCAATCAGTGGCCCAGGAAACCAATCATCTACTTAAGAGTGGCTCTTCCAATTAGTGGAAAAGCCCTCAGTGGTGTAATATTATTTCCACATTCAATCCAGGTTAATTTCTCACTGTGATCCACAAGAGTTATAGGCCAGTATTCGTCAGTATGTTGGGTTCCTGATGATTTATCTGTGAATCAACGTCTTTTACATGTGGATTTTCTGTGACGTAATGCAAGTTGTGAATCTCTCTTTTGATTTCAGAAACCAAATTTTTGCATGCTGTCAATGAATATCTGCAGTCGGGTTGTTTTAATAAGATATCTAATTCTATGAAATGGTTCTAAGTCATATAATTTTATTGTGCACTCAGTGGAAAATCAGTCACATTGGTTTTATTGTTTGGACTGGATTTTATCTCTTTTTTGCAAATTAAGTCTTCATTTTGAGAGGAACTGAGGTTACAGCGTGGCATGAAAATTGTTTTTTTTTTCCATGTTAATTTGCTTAACTACTTAATTGAACCACTAATTTATTTTATATTTAAATCACCTTTTTCAAAAATGGAAACATAAAATAGTGATGCAGTAGTTTAAAGAAAAAAGGCTAAATAAGCATTTTATGCCAACTAGTGGGCTCTGAAAATGATTCATGAAGCTTCATTTGGCCATCCCCTCCATTTACAATGATACCATGAATGCTTAATATTTCCTGAGACAATATCGTACTGTCAAAACTAATTTAAAACTTCAGACACTGGCCAGTAAACATCAGGTTATCTTGAAAAGAAGAAGCTATAATATCAGCTGTGTTGAGGTGGGGAACTTTCCATGTATCTTAGTGGATTTGCATGCATGTGGATGTGTGTGCATGCTGTAATGTCTATGCTCTGCATCTGTAGCTGCACATTAGAGATGCCTTGCAAGTGATGGCTATGGAAATGGAGACAGGAGGGGGCCAGACAGAGCAGAAATGCCCACACACAAATGGCTTTTGACTGCTTGCTCTTTGATGAGCCGTAGCAAATCTGCTGTGACTTTCTGTCTCTACTTTTCAGGAAATACACAGCAATGCATGTTCAGAATGGCGATGCAAATTCCGGCTCGCTGATGATCCGCGGTGTGTATGAAAAATTCACCTGTCATCGGGGGTAACATCGAAGGTGATAAAACACAGAAACAACCTTCACTGCTGCGGCAAAATAGTTTAATTGATAAAGCTTCGCCATCACAATAATACCTTTTCCTGTCATACGACTCCAAGAGGCAAATCCATTTTTGTTCTGTCATGAAAGCAATTCCCGCTTATTATTACAATCCATAGGTCATCCGGTTGTTTCTCCAATAGGTGGCTATAAAGGCCTCTTAAAAGCAAGCAGTGGCATTAAACATAGAGCTAGCAGCAAGATTCTAAATGCATGTTGACATTTTCACTTTTCATTTCAATGTGGCTGCCTGTAGCTATACACTGGCTGACCTACGTGGAAGTTTGTAACTTTAATAAGCTGATAATTCAAACATATAAAAGTGCCTGTCGCAGCTTGAACGCTGTTTGCTTTCTGCAGCAGAGCAGTGCGGTGCGGTGGAACAATTAAATATTGCAGCCTAGAAAAAGTGGAAATAATTATTTTTTAATCAGACTGTTGTCTGAATAAGTCCAATATAAATATGAGATATTTGAAGAAGCGTCAAATGCAAAAATGTGTAAATAAAACCTTCCCTCATGCTCTGTGAAAGTAAGCAGAAAAGTGTTCAACTAAATCCACTGTGTAACACTTTAAAATTAAAGCAGGCTCACAAATTTACATTTCCTGTCCTTTTTTTTTTTTTTTTTTAAATAAAAAAAAATAATAAATTACCTGCCAGCCACTGACTTAATGACTGCCTTTTGTTGAAAATGAAATAAATAAGTACACCATTGAACTTGCACCTCCCACTGGTGGATTGCACCCTCAAATCTCAGGCCCCTGACAATGATCCTCGCAAAATGAAAATGAATATGTAACCAGTAGGAACACCAATCTATAAGCCTTCACAGAGCATGCTTTAATATCTGCCTCAGAGCAGATGGCTTTTTTTGAATAGAACAAGGTGGTTTTAATATTTGAAATATTTGAAGATTCAGCGAGAACCCATAATTTCTCCTTCCTCAGTGCGGATTAGATGGTGACAGCTCACTGGTTCTTTTCATGTGGGATTTAAGTTAAATCCAGAGGGTTTTTTTCTAATATAGGTTGCTTTGAATGTACAAATTCAAACAAAAAAAAAGAAAAGCTATCACCTCAACTCGAAATGCCTGGCAGCCGAGAGAGAGAGTCAGCTGCATGTAGAGAGAGAGAGGGGGAAAGAACAAGATCGTGGAAATGCATGAGATTGGGACAGACAGCAGGAGAGATGAGTTTCTGGATAACATTCAGCTTATTCACTCAAGTATGTAATCAAATCATGACTTGTGAAAAAATAAAAAATAAAAATAGGAAGAACATTATGGCTAATATCCATGAGATGCTTTAATCTCAAAAAACATGTTTGGTCAGTGAACTCATTTAGTGGCTTCTTTGGCTGTCATGTTGTGTTTCTCCCAGCACGCAGACTGAGAGAGACCGCAGTGGCTGCACCTCCGAGCATGAAAGGTCGGCTGATTTAGTGCGTGTGTGTGTGTCTGTGTGTGCGTTTGTGTGTCTTGTGCTTGTATATATTCACGTTTGTCTTCCTAAATGCATCCTGGAAAACAAGGAGATTTACGGACTAGATTTAAGATAAGATAGTCCTTTATTAGTCCCACAGTGGGGAAATTCTGATTTCCAGTCATATAAGGTCCTATAAATGTATTAAAATGATCAGATATCCTGGGAATAATCTCTATTGTCCTGGAAAATCTAATTGTATTTTAGCCCCAGAGTGGGTTGCGTAAAACTACTATAGGTGCATATTTTAAAATGAAATCAACCATTGACAGGGTTAGTGTGAGACTTAAAGGCGGGTTTATCAGAATGGTGAAATCCAGCTCCCATGTCTATTAATGTAGCGGGTCACACCAGATGCAGAGAGAAACAGATTTACAGCAATGTTTTCAGTGTCTTTTCTTTTATTCCCGGGATGTGAGCAGCATTCTCTGAGAAGACCAGAAATTAGTCAGCCAACTAACTGGCTTGCATCATGCTGACAGGTTTTCATTTAGTTTTTGTTAGGGCAAAATTACTCCAACTATGTGACAGCCTGACACTTAGGCAGCAGAGGGGGAGAATAGTGGAGGCCAGTATCATCAAAATAAAGTAGCAAGTGTTTCCACACAAGGCGTAAAATGAAACTGGAAACTAGAGTTTTGCCAGTGTTTAGGTGAAAACACAAAATCTTTTGAGTTAAAGTAATGGGGGACACATTGTCATGTCCACTAGCCGGTAACACGATGTCAACCACTCAACTCTTGCAGTGTTTTTATCAAGTCCTGCACCAAGACATTTTTTCTTGTAAATATATGTCTATATCTTTTTACTTAAGACTTTTTAAAAGAGGAAGCCTGACCCCCTTATTGCACAGTAGGAAGTGATGGGTGTTGCTTGTAATAAACCAGCATCACAACAGTCAGCTGGTAAATATAAAAATATTAAAGTGTAAAATATTGTTTGGATGAACTGGATCTCTGCCAATGCAAAGTGAATATTTCTTCTGGAATAATATTGATTATTGTATAACTATTTTTTTTACTATGCTTAATATTAGTAACTTATTTGTCTGGCAGAGACATTGATAATTGTGGCTGTTATGGTTGTATCTTAAAATGCATGAATATCAACTCAAACACAATGGTTGTGTACATAGTCTGAGTGTTATAATACCAAATGTTCTGCAGGTGGAACATTAGAATGCTTAGAGGTTTTAGAAATGACATGGGCCACCCTGTCTCTCAGTGAGTGTCTTTGTGTCATTGAGTGACCTTGACTTCCTGTTTACATGTACCTACACATTTTTTTTGTATACGTGCGAACTGGTGCACCCTCAGCTCGGCCATGTCTGTTTGTGCATCCCCATTTGTGCCTGTATTTGCAAAGAGACAGACTCAGTGTGACCTGAGCGTTACCTGAGGAGCATGGCGCGTCATATTTTAACTCCCTTTGTCTTTGACAGATGGCTCGGCTCTAAAAGCCTCTGTCCATGGTGCTGAAGGCTGGCCTGATGTATGAGCGTTAGGCCCTGCTTGATAAATCCGCCGTGTCACTCTGCCTCTGACAGCCATTCATCATGCTCGGCTTTTTCATGTGAAATGTTCTGCGCGCTGGATAATTCAGTAAGACAAATAAAATGGGAGTCCTAAAGCTTAGACTAGGCTGTGTCCCACCCTGTGTTGACTTTTCAGTACTGTACTTTATCTCTCTGTCGAAGGGACGCTGTGTCCCTGTCTAAGCACAGGCAGCAGCAGCTGTAGCTGTAGCACAGTGACTATATTCAGACCAGCTGAAGGACGAACATGTTCTTAATGAGGCGGCTAATGAGTTCTGTTCTTTTGTTGCTGTTTTTTTTCTTCTTCCCAGGGTTAGGACAACCATTCAACCATTCAGCTAAAGTCTCCTGACTTTTCCCCCATGGTCTTTCTCAGTAGACTCCCTCTGTACTGCTTCTTCATTATCAATATTTTGTTAAACATGCTTGCAGTTGAAAAGTCAAATATAAGTAATTACACAGTTCGAATCAACCCATGGTTTAATGAAAATTAAAATAGTATAATTAAAATAAGATGCAGTTGGGTTTGAAAAAACCAAGGCGCATTATGAGCAATATTAGAAGAAAAGAAAAGGAGAGAAGTAGGCAATTCTTTGTAAAAGAAACAATGACATTTATTTTTTTCTTAGCACTTTTCTTAATTAGTCTGTTGTGCCCATTGATCACATATAGTACAGTTAATATAAAAATGGCTTTTTAACTTTACACCCAAAGCAACAACGAAATGTTTTCTTAAAATATGTATGCTAAAAATACTGAGAAAGTATTTCCACTAAAAGTACCGGAGAATAGCTTGTGATTCTGCAATGATGACATGGCCATGTTTTGCTGTTTCTTCTGTTTCTTCTCTGTTTACCTCATGTAGTTCTTGTTGTAGGCACTTACCAGGGCATAACAGACCGCTTTGCGAGGAGACAACACATCAATCACCTCAGTTTTAATCAACCTGTTTAAAACATTTGTTTTTGAAGTCCAACGCATTATTTTCCCAGTCACCGTTGCAATGAGAACTACACAGCATAAACAGCCATTTGGCAAATGCCCTCTCTAGATACTCATTTTGTAGCTGAATTTCATTAAGCTTAATGTGACGTTGTAATCAACAGTAGTCTGCTCCTTGCCTTACTTTAAAACCCATTTAAACTGTTCAGATACAGAGGATTTGTCATTACATCAACATAATAGAATATATAACAATATTTCCATGAAAAATCAAGAATCCATTTTAAATAGAAAAGGGGGGAGGGGTGGGGTTATATCTCATCAAAAGGCTTACACCATAGTCACTGTAATTTGTCTACTCTACTAAATCTCCCTTCCCATAATAGACAGGTGTTATTACTGTATCTCTAACTCGTCTATGGATGTTTGACAAAGCACAGACGGTATTGCTTGGGACCACACAGACAGTTCCACAACTCTGAACACATTTAACAGTCAGTTACAAGAGAGTTGACCATCATCATCATCATCATCATCTTCACCTTCTTTTCTCTGCCTGCATCTCTGTATGAATGGTACTGAAATATATCGTTTCGCAGTAAATGCCCCTTTCTGTTGATGTTAGCTTGGTTTTGATGTAACGGTTACAAAGCCACCACTTCAGCTGGGGTTGAAACTGGGAGAGCATGTAGTCTATTTTTAAACTGTTCCATCCCAGTCCAATAATAGTTTTGCCAGTGTATCTGAGCCGCAGACCAGCAATGGGTACGCCTTTGAAACAGTACTACATATTTGTCCACCCCTGCACATTGGCCTTGTCCAGTCAGTGTAGTTGGTGTGTGGTGCTCTACAAAGCTGCGCTTCTTAAAAGGCATTGTCAGATACATTTATGACTGTGGCTTTCACTTTCACTCCACTTGGCAGTCCCTTACCCGAAACCCACAGCTTTGTAAAGAAAGGAGAGTGCATACCGGTAGCTTCCACTGGTGTCAGCGAAGCTTTGGAGTCGCATTTCCTTATATCCCCATAAAGGTGGTGGTTCCTCAGAGACACATAAATAAGCAGGCATGCCACTGAAATCACAGCCAAGAGCACACCAAAGACGGTGATTACTGCTGCGTCCCATTTTTCTGTGTCCTTGGCTGCCAGCTCTAATCCCTTAGTGGTGACATTGACACATTTGGTGTCGTGGTTGTAGTGGATGCTGCCGGCCTCCACACATACTTTGTACAAAGTGGCGGGGGAGAGATGGGTGAGGTTATAGACCTGGATGTCAGAGGGAACCCTGGTGGTAAACGCTGTGGTGGGATGGTTAGCATCTGACCCTGTATACCATTTAATGTTGGGAGCCAGGGTGCCACGGTTGGCCTTCCATGAAACCAGGATGGAGTTTGTCTCCACTGATTTGATTTTGACATCCAGAGACGCATTTGCAGGCTGTGGGAAATATCCATTCACCTCTACTGAGACAGATTTTAGATCGGCTCCAACCAGGTTATGGGCCACACATGTGTAAAGACCAGCTTCATTTTCTGTTATATCATAGATGTCAAAAGTTCCCTCTGGGTGCATGTAGAACTTGTCAGACACGGTGTTAGGCAGGACCCTGGTTCCAGACGGGGTGATCCAGTAGATGTCTGGCTCTGGTTCAGCGAAGGCCCGACAATGGAGTGACACCGAGCTTCCGTTCTGTGCTTTTATTTGCCCAGGCATGCTTTCGGGAGAGATGAGTGGCAGACAAATCTCCATCATCTCCCTGAAGTGCACCTGTCGGACATGCTGGCCCTCATACTCCGGGGGCTCCACACAGTACAGTGAATCAGGCTCCATGAAGCGAAGGTTGGTCTTGTTCATGTTCATCCAGCGGACTACACAGTCACAGCGGATGGGGTTGCTGTGCATGCTAACCTCTCTGAGGTTTGGGAGTGACTCGACAGTAATCCTGTGGAGGGCACTGAGCGCATTGCCGTTTAGCATTAGGGTTTCCAGCCGTGGTAGTTTGTAGAAAGCATTAGGGTGGATATAGGAGAGTTTAGGATTGTTGGTGGCTTCTATTTTGGTCAGCTCCGGGAGGTTATTGAGGGCAAAGCTGTCGATGGAAACTAGCTCTGGCATGCTATTAATCCCCAGTTCTTTCAGATGGAGCATATCTACAAAGTCCCCTCTTTGTATTCTGGCAATTGGGTTTTTATTTAGATCCAAGAACTTAAGATTTTTTACATTTCTCAGGGCAGAATGAGGCACCTCTGGGAAAATATTATCATAGAATGAGATGCTCTCTAAATTATCAAGACCGTCCAGTGCATCGTCAGGAAGCTGAGACAGATTCATTCGGGTGAGAACAAGACTGCGGAGGTTACTGAGGGGTTTGAAGTTCATGTCATCAATAGAAAGAATAGGATTCTCACCAATCATCAGGATCTCCAGATTTGGCATGGGGTCAAACCACTCTCTTTTAATGGCCTTCAGCTTGTTAGAATTGAGGTGAAGCCGCACAAGGTTGCTAAGGCCCTGGAAAGCCATTGGGGAAATGGAGGAGATGAGGTTGTGATTCATGTAGAGCTCCTGAAGGTTAGCCACCTCAGCAAGACTTTGCTCCGGCAACTCTCGTATCCAATTTTCCTCCAAGTGAAGGGACAGCAGCTGGGGAAGATTCCCCAGGTGGACGTCACTGATGGAGGATAAGTTGTTTTGCGATAAATCAATCTCTGTGATGTTGGCCAGGTAATCCAAGGGATTGTCAATCTTGGCAACATTGTTTGTTTGTAGTAATAGTACTTGTGTGCCGGCTGGTAATTGTTCCGGCAGACTAAAGAGTCCCAAGTCATTACAGTCAACTGTCTGCGCCTCCATGTACACCGAACTTGGAGAAAACCAGGGTCTAATCTCACATACGCAGAGCTTCGGGCAGTCAGGCCTGTCCTCTGTGGCCAAAACAAAAGAGGCCATGGCCAAGCCAACAAAAAGACGATCCACGAATGACACGTCCTTCATATTGGACCGATTCCCTCCAGTAAGAAATTGGTCCTTGTAGATTAAGTGGTCTGAGCTGTTAACTTCACAAATAATGAATCATTTGCTGCAGCTGCTGAGGCGATTGACTCACCGCCCCTGCCACCGCCACCCCCAACTGCAGCAGGGCTCCCTGGGGTTTTTTTTTTGTCTTGCTGTGTGTAGACGCCCTTGGATGTAATGACCAATCGCTCAATGGTGCCTGTGGGTGTCAAGGTTCGGGGCCAAGGCTGCAGTCAGGCAGACCCAAGAAGGTGGGAGGGGGAAGAAAGAAAAAAGGATGGTCTTATATTACACCTCAGAGGACCTATGCTGAGCACATTCTTAGGTATCCGTGAAAAATCTGCTCTTGCTTTACAGATGGATGTCCTCATTGATTGTCGTCACTAGCTTCCAGAGTCCACAACCCAGTCCATTCCTACCTGTGTAAAACAAACAAGACAGAGAGAGGCAGTGTGAGTATTAAATGATACTGGACAGAGATTTTTTTATAAGAGAAGGATTTGGGCATATTGACATTTGTTATCAGCACACTGATGCATGTTGACATTTGTACATGCTCCCTTAAAGATATAGGACCGTGGATTTATATCTGCTTGACCTTTTAGACTTCATTCTGGAGACGTACTGTTGTGCCCCCACAATATGGCATTCAATACTGATGTCAGCAGTGCGAGTCTGTTATTGGTTAAAGAGAAGGCTTTATTAAGATTCTTAAATGGCAGACATCCTAGGGCTTAAGCATTAGCCTTGAGGGCAAGCTGCTTAAAGACACTGGAATATGTCAGTCACTATGGCAACGAGTAAATGGGCAGCCAATAACATACACCACAGTGAGACAGGCCGTACATCCAAACGAAGCATTTGACACAGATGCAGTGTGCACCTGTTTGTTTAAATCCGCAGCAACCGGCAGCCACGGAAATGAAAATGCATAAATGTGTTGGCATAATTAATCTGTGCAATCATCAAATCAGCATGCTAATAGGATTTAACATTTTTGGAAAATACAGGTCACGCAGTTCATCAGCGGCCACGTATTGCAAACAGCTATGTTATAGTGAATGCATATACAAACAGAGGCCTAAAGGCTAAAAACCTGCACGCACATGATTACAAATTCCAATAATTAACGGTCAAAAAGAGATCTATCTGAGGCTTTGTTAAATGACATTTACAGACTTCTTCAAAATGGCACATTCTATAAAAAACGACACCTCAACTGTACCTGATAGGTCTCACTCATTCACTAATCTCAACACTTGTGACTCAGTGTCAAACTGCATCATCACTCAAACGTGTGCAACAGAACTTTTGGCATCAATTATTGCAGAACTTAAAAAGATAGTTTCCAGAAAGTAGTTTATGTGCCACTGATATTTCATTTTATTGTGGAAATTTTTGAGGGCACACATATTATACACATATTCCACTGATAATTTGGATACTCAAATCAATGGTGGAGGGTTAATGTAGTGCACTCGAAACAGGGAGTGAGTTTGGACATAACCCTTAAATAAACTGAGTAAAAGCTTAGGGAATAACTTAAGTACAGAACACAACAAAACTGAATTTAAGAAAGCAGCGCTGGGTATTAAATCCCTTCTTTTATTTTGCAAATAAATGAAAAGTACTTAACTGTTAAATTAGAGCATGTGCATTGATAAAAAAAAATTACAAATTCATCATATTTTCTTGGTAGGTCTGAGTTCGTATGTGTTCAATTTTAGATGATGCAATCATGTTTGACTATATCGCTGTATGTATTTATACCATTCTGTCCAGGGACAATAAATCATTGTATTGACTTAGGGCCCAGCCCTATTAGTGAAGCAGAAAATCTCCAGGATTGTTTCACTGACAATCAATGCAGAGCCAGAAACTGGTTTCGGCCCATTTTATAGTTCATAGTGATTATCCCTGTCAAGAGATGTGGCACATATCACAGTAAAAGCTTGAACAAATATTACAAGGCAAACAATTACACAAAGTGGTCAGATTCTGTCCTTTGATTTTGTGCCTTTTATGGTGTAGCACAGGGGATGAAATTCTTTCAGCAACAAATATTGATCGAATTGTCCAGAAATGTCTTTATACAAGCATGAAATTATTAGAGGAAATAAGAACATGCTGTAGATTACAAACAGAACAAGGCATCCTCTAACATGCAAGTCAAATATCTCTTTCTCCATGTAGTGTCTATTTTACCATCACATTGTTCATGTTTCTTCCTCTCCTGCCATGGCAGGCGCTCCACAGTTGAAGTGTACCTTGTAATTTGTCGTATGTAACTGCCTCTTATTGAACAGATGGGTTTGATGGTGCTTGTGATATTTTGAGCCTATGAAAGCGTGCAGCACATCATGGGAAACGTCGAGAGAGACAGGGGATGAAATGGAAGGAATCAAGAGAAGAAGTGTGACGGCGCCTGGAAAGTGAGAACAAAAAGGGAGAGAAATGGTTTCATTTCATCACCCTTTGCCGTCTCCACATCAGTGGCCACGGGGGAGATGTGGGGGAAAAAATAAAATAAATAAATAAGAACTTTAGAAGAGAGCAGAAAACGCTGCGGTTTGCCCCCGCTGGCAAAGGCAAGCCAAAGGTTCATTCCTCAACCTCTGCTCCAGCATTGGCCTGAGTCTGCTTTTCACGGGGAGGAGGGAACGCACACATTAAGCCAGTGGAAGGAGAGTGAGAGAGAAAGAGAGCGGGCAGCATTATTTTTCAAAAGCACCTGGCACTTTAATAAGCTGCAACACCCAGAGCATTCTGATAAACAGGGTTTAGCTTCTCTCCCTCAGCTCTGGCTCTTCATTGTGGGCTATGCAGTTGATCCGCGCCCTGGAAACACAGGCCAGCGTCTGTAATTCAGCCTACAGCATTTGGGTCTCACCTCTGCTCGCTTTGGCTTCTGTCTTTAGCGATCACAATTACCAGTGGTGTAATGTGGTCAGGTTAACTGCTATTGCATGGCTTTATTGTGCAGTCACTGCAGGAGGCTGTGACAGGGATGCTGTTGTTTGTTTTACTGATGATGTTCATTGTGTCTTTTGGGACATTTTGAGGCTGTAGCTCCTGTTTTAGGATCAGTATCTTCTGTCAGAGGCTTTGCAGCACAAGAAAATGTCTATGAATCTGAAGTGTTGGTGTGGAATCAGACATCGTCCTTCCCTGTTTTCATTACAATAAAAATCAGGTGTTAATTCATCAGATTTTTACTAGTGCCTAGTGATAGATATAAGGAGGGCATCACTGATGGTGAGGAGGGGCTAGAAACAGCTTGAGAAAAGGAATTAATTATTGTCTTTAGTTTAATGTTAATGTCTGTTGTCCCACATTGGCGAAAAATCGAGGCTGAGATTAGGAAGGCTTTACTGGACAATTTGCAAGATGGTGTGGCCAGCAAACACAGCATATTTCCCTAATTAATGAGGATACTGTCCTGCTAATCATAATCAATCACTTGGTTCATCAAAATATAGATTTTGTTCCTTATTTTGCCAAATAGTGTGTGTTATTGTCCAAATGCTACCACTTCACTGTGACAGCAGAAATACAGTTTTGAAGGTTAGAAATGAGACAGATCATTCTCCCAAATTATCAATAAATAGATTAGTTCATAAAATGCATGAAACACCCCAGGTCTGAAATGTTTTTATTCAATGTTTTATCCAACAACACTCCTAGACTGACACATAAACCATTTACTGCTAGAGTAAGGAAATTAATTCAGATTTGATGAAATGTGGCAATTTGGTTATATTTTGATCATATTTTCACCTTGGCTTTCGTTAGTTTGAAATTATTATTATTCATATGCCATGTCAGGCTTTTGGAGCCAGCTTTAAGTGGCCATTGGAGGAACTTCAGTGTTTGCACTTCATTTTCTACATTACATTATTGTTAATATGACAATAAATTGCATGTTTCTTCCACTGTTTCCAATTATGTTGACTTTGTAAGGACCTGATGTCTTCTACTGTCAAGGGAACATTTATAATTTAGGCTCTATCATGACAAAAAAAATCCAGTAAACACAGCCAATACATTTAAATGCAGATTCCAAATCAAATTATTTTTATTATTGCTGATTTCTAATTTATAACTAGACATGTTTGACCCTGAGAGACCAGTTTACAATCCTTTCATTGTCCCAGAAAAATAAAGTTCAGACAAATCTATATTATTCAGATGAAATTTACAGTTACTAGGTGTCAGCTGAGATCCCAGTAAAGTGCTGAGGGAAAGCGTTGGGAGTCATTTGTAAGAAGAAGCTGACTGGATCAGAGGTGACACCTTGTGTGGCAATGTGTCTGAAGTGACATTACTGAGTCCTCAGTTTGAAATAAAGACAATGGAGGCACGACGGCTATGTAATACAACCAAGAAAATGTTTATACAATGCATGCTTTCAGATTAACTGAATGTTAATGACAAGTGGAACATCCTCTGAGCTCGGCGTAGTTTTTCAAGATGTGTTAACACATCAGCAGAATTGAAAAGCTTTCAACAACGGAGCCATCCATTAAGTGTATGCTTGTTTGGCTGGAGAAATTCGGCTTGCTAAGTGTAGGGAAACTGCATTTCATTCCACTTTGTTATGAAGTTGAAATATTGTACCAAACTGCATCATCTTAAGTGAACTACCCTCATCATGCACAGGCAGTTAAACAGGTAAATTGGTATTGTACGAGTGCATTATGTGGAGCCCGGTGAAGAGGCGGTCTATATTCTTGGGGCCTTGCACCGTGACTGCTGCTACTATTGAACCCACACACTTGTACTAACCTATTAGTAAGAGGTCCAGTCAAGCTACCCAGCCGCAGCCCCCCACACACACCCACCGCTACAATGTAGAGCTAATTTCCCACAATCCGCTGCTCAGTTGCCGGTAATTGAGGTGGAGAGAGGAGGGAGAGGGGAGAGACGAGATCTGGAGGACAGAATGGCTTGCCAGAGGTGGAACTTGTCATAGTATCAGTAGTGGTGTATTAACCTTTGGTGACCCTGAGAATGCTGTCAATGCAGGAAATATTAACCTTTGCAAGACCACGTAGCAGAAGAATCAGCCAAGCAAACGCTGGGAGAAAACGACTTCCAGAAAAAAAACATGGTGGTGTATTTGGTGTTAAGTGGCAATAAGTTGCATTTGGCCGCACAAAGAGTAATGTGGTTAATATGGTTGGGGCAAATAGAATTAAAAGATGGATGCATGTAATCTGTGCCTGGAAAAGCCTTTAGAAATCTTGTGTTGGGGGATACATAATCAGCTGGTAATATAAGCGAGAGGGCTTGAAATGGGATCTCCTGCAACTTAATGTCTAACTGCACTTTCACATTAAACCTGAGCTTTGACATTTGTTCGTGCAGCCAATGGAAGCCTTTTATAGGTCAGGCGAAGGTGTTCACTCATGGAGCTAACACGAGTTCCCAGGTGTCAGAGAAAGGGTGGGGGCAATCATTCAAGGCATGGTCTCTAAAGCACCTCCATTACAGTAGCAAGCTGACAGTCTAGCCCATGGGCTTTTCCCTTTCACCAGTGTTAATCCTGACTGTGAACATTACAGCAAACAAGCTCCTGGTGTCTAGCTTGTTTCAGGACTGCCTTAACTATGTGAAATACAGCTACCTGTGTTTACCACCAGTGGTTGGACCAGGGAAATAGAGTTAAAACTACAATAACTGATGCTTCAGTCACAGTACCGTTGAGGGGTATAAGAAAATATCAATACACTGGAGTATTGCAAGAAATGTGTCAGATAATTCACTAATTCCACAAATCCACATTTAATTACTTCCTGTGGCATACAGTGCATATAGTCTTTAACAAATATGCAGCAATTTTCAATGTAATACAGGCACATTGCAGACCCAGATAAAACAACAACAACAAACAATTTGATATTATAAAGGTTCCCATAGGAACGAATGGACTTTGGTTGACTCCCATATGTCCAATTGGATTTTTTTTGGAAGAGGGTGATATTATATTTAAGGATTAAAAAAATCAGAACATTGTCTTCGACACAAATAAATTAGTGCCATATTGTATAGAATTCATAACTATACAGTAAACCATATATTTATGTTTACATGATCTACCTGATAAACTGTTTTACGATTGTACGGTTTTGTAAACATATATTGACTTTTGAATTTGATGCATTCTGTTCTCATATAGTTTTACATAATGTCCCATTTGTTTTGGAATATGGGTTGCATAAAATGATTGACTGCAGTTTAAAAAAACAAAAAAACAAAAAAACAGATCTCTAGCCTGAGCCAATATCATGCTAATTTTCTTCTTGGTATTCAATCTGGTATTCATTTTAATGGAAGTGTTGTTGCATCACCGTTAAGAGTCGTTAGCTGCTATATATTTATTGACGTATTCCAACTTAGAAGCTGTTGAAAAATGACTGTCATTGCATCACCATTATACACCGCCATGTCCTTGTTAGTCACGGATTTCACTCTTAATTAGCGTGACATTTGACATTACTGGAAAACCTGCAACCTGTCCTCATTAAAATGCCTCATATTTAGGCTGGTTTATTGTTGTTGCCAGGTGAAAAAAGCCCCATATGTGATAAATGTGAATTTGACACAGGCACAAACTTTATGCGCTTAATGGATTTCATGACGTGCGTGTCCAAAATGTACGGTTTTGGAAACCATTTGGAAATGTCTCCGGACTAATCATGACGGACCTGAGTTGGGACATTGCTACATTTTAAGAGGTTCAGCTGCTGTCAAGGTGAAAAGCTTTTCCATTCAGATCTTGGCAACACCTTGCACTTACTTTCCCACCGGGCCACCTCCATTATACTAACACCGCGGCTGTTCCGGACAGTAATGGCACAAATACAGTTTGATTAGAGACCAGTGAGATATGACCACTTTAAATTAATGAGTGTGCACAGCAGGGGCAGGATGCAACGGTCCTGGTGGCTCTGCGGTGCTAATTCAGGCGGGCCTGACTCAGGTCGGCCGCGCCGCCAAAAAGCCGGGCACAACTGTTTGTTTTATGCTGTTTATTGAAATGAGCTATAAATCCTCCACCTCGCTTCACAGAGCTTGGATGGGGTTTAGCGGAGCGGGGAAGTAAAGATGATTGCTTTGTCGCAGGTTGGTTGCTCATGAATGCCCTATGTGGCGACAGCTTGACCTACAGATTGCGTAAAAATAAAATCATTTATTACACAAAACAGAAGTTCTGCGAGGCTTACGGCAGGCATGAAAAGAGAACAGCGGTGAGATGTGAGCTGGGAATAAGTCTAGATGTAGGTAGGGAGCATATTGGCCCTCGGGGAGATGATTATGAGGCCCACATGGTTTAAGTTGTAACAAGGCAGTATTGCATCTGCTAAGAGGTAGACATTACACTCACTGTGGTAGAACTGGGTGGAAGACATAAAGGTCAAGTGTAAGTGGAAAGTAGGGCGCTGCCGAATTGCCTCCTCTTTCAGGAGAATAGCCTGTATTGTGGAAATGGTTCGCTGGGAATTTTGATCCACTGGTAATAAGCCTCGCAAGGCTTTCTTCTTCAACTCGCCCTCTCTTTCTCCCAGCCTCTTTCTTCTTCTTCTTCCCCCTTTCTCAACCCCCACATTCTTTTATATAAACCTCGTCCTTTTCTCTTCTATTCAAACTCTTATGA
>JAOWBC010000904.1:12784567-12823150 GCA_028566105.1 Hypoplectrus providencianus | reverse complement strand
CACACACACACACACACACACACACACACACACACACACACACACACACACACACACAAAAACACTCACACACACACAGGTCACCCTCCAATTTCATTATTTAATTAGCCTTTTGTAGCCTGAACAGAGTCTACCATAAATCCGGAGTCTGGTTTAGGCGCATCCTACATAGTTGCGCAAAAAAAAAAGCGCGTCTCCACGTCAAGTGAAGGTTCGAGGCCAGTCATCGGCATAATTATCCTGCAATATTTCCGCAATCATGCATGGCCGATTTGCATTCGAGAAGCTCAATTATACAATAATTTAATGGCAAAGGAATCCACGTCCGGATTCCAGAATCACTGATTTCTGGCGTTTTTCATGAACTTGGAAAATGCGTTGCGCAGATGCATCCGTGCGATGTGTATCAAACGGCAGGAATGCATTGCAGGAGTAAACAGAGTAAACTTACCCGATGCAACCATGATCGCCCCTTTGAAGCTGTTGTCTATATTCCCATCAAAGTGTGCCGCTCCAATGACGAGCGAGCCCCAGCGCGCAACATAAAAGCCAGTCAACAATGTGTGCTCTTCTCAATTTTTTTTTTTTTTTTTTTTTTACGCAGCTGATGAGAAATCAGTTCTTCCACAGCCGAAAAAACACACACGGCTTCTTTTGCATGAGCGGGTAAACCAAATAAAAAATAAAAAATAGACAAACGGCGGAGTCCAAAAGCAGGTTAGTGTGCAGAGAGATTCATGTGTTCCCTGTGCCCTTCCCTTCCCGTCTTCACAGCGGCATCTCTCCTCTCGATCAAGTGTCAGGCGGACCACATAGATGCGCCGCCGTCTCCTCAGCAGTCATTAATATCAGAACAAACCCCGGCTCTCCAGAGGACAACCAATAGCGTCAGAGAAGCAGGCGCGGTGCTCGCAGCATCCCTGCTCTGGTTGGCTGAGAGGAGCCGTCAGTCATCTCCCAGAAGCCTGTTCTCATCTATGTCTTCTTCTGTTGGAGGTGAAGCACGCTGCAAAAAATATCCCTATTAATAAGTCCCTCAATCTAGCTTGGTTAAAAGTTGAAAAAAGTGCAAAAATAAAAAATAAAAAGGAAAATATAATGTGTGTTAGATTGGTGCTTTAAGATATTTTGTTACTTTTGCTGATATTTTGATACTCTGCATTGCACAGCTTGATGATTATTAACCTAGCAACCTAAAAAAATAGTTTGCACCAATTATTTGAGAAGTCATTTGGAAACCTTCTATATAAACATACTTATCTTTGTTACCACTTCTTGAACTTCAGTGTTTTATCAGTAGATCCTTTAATAATGATTAAATGGTTTAAAATGTATGATAAACTAACACAGAACTGTTATTATTATCACAGAAGTCTTCGCAATAATACAAGATTAAAAAATAAACATAGGGTTAAGATGCCAAAGACCAGTGGTGGAAGCAGTATTTAGAGATCAACTACGGAAGTTAAAGCACCAACACCACACAAACAAACATTAAAATACAAGTCCAACCTGTGCATTGGATTTTTTTTTTCTTTTTTGCAAATGAATAAGCAGATTTTACTTGCTGTATCAAAATTGTTCTTGTGAATGTTTTTACGAAACAAATACAGCCTATTTTTATTTGATTAGCTTAATAACTTTTGACTATTAAGGTAAAGACAGAGAGTAAAAATCTGTCATCCCATAATCTGAAGGAAAGTGGAAGTATAGAGTAACATGAAATTAAAATACTCAAGTAAAACACATCAAAGCCATTATAATGTGTACATTATTACAGTATTTAAATAAATATATTAAGTAAAAATTAAGTATTTATGCCATTGCTTGAGAAGAACTTGTGCTGCCAAATATTTAAAATGCTTTAGTTGAATAAAAAATAAAGTGTGGTAAAAAAAAATTTTACATCATTTTGGATCATTATATTACCATATCCGTGTGCAGAAATATTGAAAAGTGAGAGCAGATAATAAATGCACAACAGCCAAAAAGCTTAAAGGCAAAACTTGCTAAATAGGTCCACAGGGGACCATCTACAAGACACATTAGATCTGGGAAAAGTTATTTAGTTAGTTTTGATGCCCTGCACATTGATTTTTCATCCAATTAGCTTTGGCGGAACCCAAAACAGCTTGTGTGCTACGCCTAAGCCTTATAATGGCAGTGAAAACCCATCACACTGTGTAACTAATTGTCGCAGTTACTAATTCCCTCACTATCATTTAATATGAATTAGTGTATCAACAAAACAACTCCTGAAATAGTAAGAGAAGGAATTCACCGAGCCAAAATGTGGCCAGTTAGGAACAAGATCCTTGTTTTTAGATATATAAAAAATACTTTCTATAAATAAAAGCTTAAAAGTCAAAGTTGTCCGGTAAGTCCATTCACTTCCTTAAATGGCCCATGATTGTCTTCTAGTGTGATGCTATTAAATCCTTTGTTGTTTATCACTAAGACACAATGTGAACACAGAGAAGCTTTCCTTCTTCAGCAGATAAATGTGAAAACCTTCTAGGGTCAAACTGCACAGCATTTACTAATATATTGTACCCCTACCATATCATCTTTTCCTCATTAAACGGCTTTGGCAAGTTAAGCAATTGAATATAGTATTTAAAATCCTTGCACATTTGCTCATCAGCAGAGGTTTGCGTGCCGCTGCATCTCTTGCTGCGGTAGTTGTTGGTAGTTGAACTCATGTCAAACTGTAGCAGCCTGGCAAGCAGCTGCCACTTCCCGTGTGCGAGCACATTTGAGATGGACATTTTTTGCAGTGCAAGGGGAATGAGGAAGAAGGCTCAGGCAGGCAGGGAAGAAAATGGATATCTGTACCTATTAGCTCCAGAGCTCCAGACTCAGATCCCAGGAGGATTTCTAACACAATGTTCTACAAACTGATGTTCCTGGAGGTCGAGCAGGGTTATCCGCAGCCTCAGAGAAAGAGACGTACCTCATCTGACAGCCCAAAGGGTTCTGATCCAACTGTACTACCCCAGGCTGTTCGGCTGGGTCTTAATACATACAACCCTCAACGGACACAATGGTGTTCTTTTTCTATTTTGCATCATTCACATTTTCAAAAAGCCTTCAGGAGTTTGGAGACTTTCACTGGGTCAATATTCCCATAAGTTCCCCTTTGAATCTACAGTAGTAATTATTCAAATTTTGATGTAAATTACATGAAATAATTTATTAAGGAAGTTTACTCATAAATGGATGACCTTTATGAATAAATATAATGCTATGAGACTATTAAGACAGTTTTCTTTAATTGGATGCAGAGGATTTTTCCATGCCCCAGGTGCTGCTCACTCAAACTTAAATAATTAGGCAATTTTTTACATACTTTCCATATTCTCCCTTTCCTTTGCTTTTTCTGCGTTTTTCATAATGCTGCTTAGGATTTGTGTTGTCTGTGGATTTGTTAGCTGCCTTCTGTCTGTGATAATGGGACAAATGCCCTTTCAGGCTGCCTGTTTTAATTCACTATAGGTTCAATAGGAATGGTGTGCCTGTAGCCGAAGCTGTAGTTTGTACTGTACACTGATATGGTCAAGTTTAATGAGGAAACCTTGTCTGGTTTACATGAAGTGAAATAAAAGTCATTCTGTGATATCGCAACATAATAATGAGGCAAATTTCAGCAGGAATTGTCAATCTTTCAGGCTTTATTGTTGTGCCTGTCTGCCAGCTTGAGTAACAGGATGACAGGCTACCTGACAGGGTGACACATTTGTTTTCATTAGCATGTATGTTATAAATAGCCAGAACGAACACACACACACAGTTGTCAAATTCATTGTAAATACATATTCTGAAAATATCAACGCAGTCAACTCTTCATCTTTTTTCTTTTTTTTAATTGATTAAATTAATTAGTGTTGGCAATATTTTTTGTTCTTTTGAAGGTTATCAACCTTCAAGGAACTACAATGTGGAAAAGAACATAATCAAAGACAAAGAAAGAAGAAAGAAGCAGACATCGATAGAAATAGACCCATATAACTCCAGTTCCAGGGCCTTTACCCAGGAGACTCCCATGTAAAACCAGAAGCAAACACTTAGAATGTAACCATGTCAAATAGTCTCCTACGTAGTAACGTTGCATTATATAAGTAAGTCACATACTCATGTGAACCCAAACCATCTTTTCCTAAAAATAAACTCAGTGGGTTTGGAGACTGAAAAGAGTAAATTCTATAGAATGTTACAGAAAAAAAATGGCACAATAACTCCAATCATGCTGCCAGTTAGATGGTGGAACAGCGTCTGAACCCTCTTGATACCTTTCCGACATCTTAATCGGGAGGGTTATGTCTGACCATTTCTATCAAACCAAAGATAGTCCAAAATTGTTTGCAATTGTCCTCATATATAGACCACATCATGTCATGGCCCTTTATATAAGCACCTTTAAGTGTGGCCTTAAGAAAAGCTGTAAACACTTCTACCTTGGGCTTGACAGCAGCAGTGATTTTCACACCACAGTGGGGGGGGGGGGGGTCATCAAGTGACCCTCTACTGAACATAGACTGAAGCACAAGGAAATATGATTTGTATTGTAGTGTTTAGATTTATTAAGGAAAAGCTTTTTTTTTTCGCGCAAACATTTTCCTTAAAAGCTGATGTCTCTTTTACATTAGTTGGTTGTTTGGTTCATTGTTGGATGAGAAGACTGCAAACAGAATTCACTTGCAGTACCTCCACAGCCAAGGGTTGAACAAAACAACCTTTTGTCTTGTTTGGATTTAAACCAATTTTTTGTTTGAGGTTAATTAAATGAATGTTTAAAAAAAAAATCACTCATAAGATGAAATAATTGGTATTGTTTCTGTTTGGACGATTCTTGGTTTGCTGTCTTCTTTTCTTGTTGTTCATGTGCAGCATTACTCGAGTTACAGCACACCTGGACAGTGTTTTTTTATTCAGGTGAGGAATATAGTTACTGACAAAACACTTTAGCATGTGGGCTGTTTGTCTGTTTAACCTTCTGCACAGAAACTCCTGTCTTACACAAGATTCTGCAAATTTTTGAAAAATAGCCTTTGAATATTTCAAGTGTTGTTCCTGAAATTGAAGATCATATGTACAATTTTGAAAAATCTCAAACATCCTCTATTTTCTTTTATCAAAGAACAAAACCTCTTTAGGATGTTCAGGGTGAATGGGGGCAGCAATGGCACTAGACCCAGAGCTGATTCTGCATTTTTGCCTCGAACCTTTACTATTTAAGTTGACCGTGGTGACTTTACACCTCATGAAGCCAGTCAAGGGTGCACTCATAAAACTCCTCCAACACAGCTTGGCAGTGTCAAGGAGGAGTAAGGATCTTTCATGGACAAAAGGCAGTATATCACCCCAACGTGCAGAAAATCTGCATTGCATTTGATGCAATGAAACATTATTTTGGAGGAGAGGGAGCTTCGCTTGAAAAAGCCTGAGGTGTTTACAGTGTGACTTATGTCCTCGCTCATTCTTGTTTATTGCAGAGTTTGGGGAATATTCTGAAGGCGTTTCATGGTGACATTTTGCGATGTGTTCCGCAGGGGGAGAAAAGGCCGCAGAGGGCAGTAGAATTTATTGACTGAATTTCACAGTTATAAATGGGTCTTTTACAAGTGACATAAAGAAAATGATCTGTTCTCTGCCGAGGCGGTGGAGATCTGTAAACTTGTTCTGTGTACTGCCAGCAGTCATGGCACTTGTATTGAATAAAGTTTCATTCAATGGACTATAACTTTGCTTTTGATAAATATTGTGCATAGAATCAAAGATGAAGGGGAAATATTTAAAGCACCTGAATAGGTTCTTTCACAGAAACCTGTAGCCGCTGCATTGATCCGGTCTCCAGGCAATATGTTCCCTCTCCTTAGGCACTGTATGAACAGCCTTCATTTGCATTTCTATACGTGGTTGCAGCTATGTTCTCTACCGTAGTCCTATATGTTTTATAAAAACCTTAGTCTTCCATTTTGCACTGAGGAAAGTCTATGGGGAGATCTTAAGAATATTCATCTGCTGTATACAAAGAGACCACTGTCTTTCCTGCACAGTGTTACTCAAACAGCACATATTCGTCACGAAACCACCCCAAGGCTTTAATGTGTTCCCTCAGATTGCTGCGGTCTGAAAAAACACAGCTGCATTGCACGCTGCCAAATTGATCTATTTGGAGATCAAGCAATTTCATCTTCAAAATTTTATGTTTCCACATACCTGGAAACCCACTCTAGCAAAAACAAAAAAGAAAAGCCTTTGCCGGTGCAGCGGGGAGACAGTCTAATGTGACAGTGTCTTTGGATGTGATGGATCAATATTGTCTTTCTTCAAAGCAAAGTCCAAATATTGACCAAGCTATTTTGTGTAACCCAAATTTCTAGTGTGAGCTTTTTCCACACTAAAAAGAGAAAACAAAACTTTGAAAGTTAAGTTATTAAGTATGTTTGTTTTTCCTTGAAGATGCAATGTATAATTTGTGCCCTCACACAATCTCCGAAGACAATTGGGGGTATCACTTCACATAATGAACCTTGTAATGTCTGTAAAAATGTTGAGGGAGCTTCCAAAGATCTTGCTTTATATCACTAACAATGCAAAGTGCTTACGGTGAACTAGTGTAATCTAAACATTCTATCATTAGGTATTTCAAAATTGCTTATTTATGATGTTAAATTTTAGTTAAAAGCCATTTCTCCTTTGCCTGTCTTGCCATTATGTCATATTATGGCCTACACTCTAAACCAGGGTTTTCTTGTTATATTTTAAGCAAACTGTTTCATGTCCACGAGAGAGAAATAATGTTTCTGGCTAATAAGAAGACCAGAAGTAAAAGTTTAATTGAGTCACTTCTATCTACATAGTCATTTCAATAAGAAGCAGAAATAAAGATATTGCACCGCAAGGTTGTAATTTATCAATATCCTCCAGTGCTGGAGGCCTTTCTGGATCACACTAATCACATTCCCTTGAAGATGCCATTCTTAGCTCTGATTCCAAATCTATTTCGAGCTAATCACACCCACTACAATGGCAGTGACGTCAAGCATTAGCCCTCATGGGTGATTCTTTAAATAATAGTTAAGACTCACAGCGCAGGTTTGGGCTCACGGCGTCTATCTGTGTGAGACAGAACAGGCAGCCTGTGCTTCGGTTAAAGCCCCCAAGAAATGACAAACCCGGACCTCTGCAGACTCAAAACTCAGGTCTCAACTTCCAATTATGCTCTTTATTCTCTTGATATTTGCTTCACATGTGCCTAGAATAAGATAAGAAGAAAATACAGAAATATCTCTGGCCTGTTGTATTTTTTACTTTCTTGTTTCTGTATCATGCTGTGTCTGATTGCATTAAACCTGGCGCCTCTTTATAAACAACAGTGGGAAATTGTATTTTCATCCTGGTAATCATACGTCTATGATGGATGATAGAAGAATAACCCCACAAGTAATGACCCTGAATAGGTTTAAAAACAGCATGCTATCTCTGATTTTACGCATAATCTGTTTCATGTTGAAATTATAAAAATATCCTCTTCTACTGTATGCAAATAAATCCGTGACATAATGGATAGAAAATAGGCCTCTTTGCTTTACCTCCTGGAGCGATTAAACAGCAAACATCTCTTAGACTTCACCAATTTGCATCACATTCACAGTACGCGCAAGTAGATATCTCTAATGATGAAATGGACAAATGCTTGGAGTCCGCATGCTGGATCCTGAGTGAGTCATTATGCCACAGTATGTGATGACCTACTTCACATTAAAAGACTATCTGGCTGTTGTGTGGCAGGCCAATTTACTTCATAATGATGACAGAGGAAGAAAGAGTGACAGGGAGCGAAAGAATGAGGAAAAGAGTGAGAGACTTGTCATGTTAGCTCTACAGACCTTGTTCTTCTAAAGCAGTCATAATGCTTCAGTTGCGCCCACACACCTCTCTGAACCTCCCACACACACATGCACATACAGACGCATACACACTTCACAGCCTGAGGCACTATCTCCAAGTGTGGTCAGGAAGAAAAAAAGCCCGGAGAGTACTTCAAGTGCTAATCAATAAGCAGGAGATTTGAAAACTAAGGCGAAGCAGTTTTAAAAAACCACTTATGTGGTCAGTTTCTCGGTTAACTGACCAGTCAAAGCCCGTCTTTTGTTCTGGCACATCACACATGCAGTTTAAAGTGATAATGATGGAAGATTTACCACTCAACAGCTTTGTCATTTTAACAATGGCTGTTAGATTTTAGACAGAGGTAGATAAAAGCAGGTGTCTCTGCCGGTGACAGTGGTTATTTTAGCTGTCAGAATTGACCATCACTGGTAGGTATTACCAGCTATAGTTAGCTAGCTAATTAAGCTAACATACGCCTTCGTTTATTAAGGGTTCCATTTTTTTCACAGTGAACTTGTTAACTGTGAACAGGGATTTAAGAGTTAGGGATGTCTGCTAAGGATGTCTTGTGATCAGCTTGGTTTGCATGTTAAGAAGATTAAGGTAAAACTACTGGCCATATTTTCCTAAAAGTTGGTGAAAGGGTGTAGTGTCCTCCAAGGACGAACCCATTAAACATTAGCTTCTGAATGGGTTAATTCCTATGAACACACCAACAAGTCAGAAAAACAACTTGGAGGATTGGCAAAATATCTGGTTAATATTTCATAACTTACTTGTTCCATTTCTTTACTTTTCATTATTACGCCAATTCTGAAAACAGCTACCACTTTACAATGAAAAGACTGTAATCAACGACTTCCTACACATGGGCATTGCACCATCCAATCAATACATGAATGCACCTCTGGCAAGTTGAAGTAAACATTTTCAGAGTGCTAGTTCTAAATTCTAGTTCATCAAGGATATGCTTAGTCTTAGGCTGCAAGCTTGTTTTTTTTTATTTATTTTTTTTTTATCCATTCCTTACACTTTTCTATTGTTTGTAGATTTAGAGAAACAAAACCAAAGGAAAAGCTCGAAAGCCAGACATTCCTGCTGTGCCTCGTTACAGCTGCCAAGCAATGCCTGGACTAGAATTGCTGCTCAGAGGTTTAGCAACAATCACTTATCTCACCTTATAAAAGAATTGTAATTCTCTATGCTAAAAAAACAAAGGCTAAAAACTACTCAGTATATGTATTACCAAGGGCGCTGTACTGTAATGAATGATGAAGTCTGTGTCAGCAGGTCAGCTTGGCTATGAGTTCATGGTGCTCAACCTCTTTGGCAGCACACGGTGGTTGCTCTGATGCCCTTGTCAAAAAAGATCACACCTCACAAGTAACAACTTAATGCTGTACTATGGTCCCTATGTTATGCAGTCAAAGGAGAGATAACATTTGTATTCCTCATCATCCTCACCGCGCTGCGCTCACTCCTAAGCCCTGTCTACAACGCAAGCAAAGTTTACGGCATAAAAGCCAAGTTTTTGTCTTTTCACCGTGAGAGAGCTGAGGCTGAGGAATATTGCCGGAGGATGTTTCATATCCCCACAGCCCTGACTGCACACACTCTGCTCTCTGCTCCCTTCTTTATCTCTTTTTCTTAATCACTCCCTCTATTTCACCATATCTCTCCCTTTTTCTCCCTCTTTGTCTCTCTGAGACGAACCTGCCTCTTTTCTCCCTCTATTTCTTTTATCATTCTTCTGCTTTCCCCCTGTTCTGTCTCTATGCATGTCTGTCCTTCTCCTTCACTGTCTTGCTTTCTGTTTTTTCCCTACTTGCTTGTCTTGGCGAGAGTGCAAGCAGGTCTCTCTCTGCGCTTTCTGGGCCTTCCCTTCTCCCTGTCAACCCGGCAGCATCCAGAGGAAGAGGCAGCGCTGTCACTACGGACCGGCTCTGAGGAAGACGAGGCAGAGCAAGTGAAAGTTACAGGGGGAGGGAGGGAGTGGAAGTAAAAACATGACAAGGAGGAGGTGTACAGATGACAAGTCCCTTCATGGGGGAGTTTTGTGAAGTGAGGGAGCTGAAAAGAAGGAGAAGGGAAGGAAGGGAGGGGGACACCAGCAGGCATGCAGGATGTGTTTTTGAAGAGAAACAGCTCAGGGATGGCACTCATGCTGTTCTCCCCTCAGGTTGGCTTTTCCGCAAGCGCTCCTCAAATAAGCTAGCCGACTGCACAGTACAGTGGGCAGATGTTGCTCACATCCGGCTCAATGGCTGAATGCATAATTTCGCTTGTTGTTTACATAAACCAGATCTTACCCATCAGTTGAAGGGCAAGCAGCGTTATGCAACAGGAATTTACCAAGTCAGAGAGACGGCTTTTCTAGACATGTGTGCATTGACTTTGCATGTTTAACCTTGTTTGTTCACATGTGGTATAACCATGCAAGCCCAATGTTTTCATACATCAAACCTAGCAAGCATACACGATTATCTTAATCTGAATTATTGATTCACAGTGTACTGTCGTTAGTTTAACATTAATGATTAAGCCGACACAGTATGGCGCTTTCGTAAGTCATTCTCTGGATTGCGGTTTGCCCCCAGCTTGATCTGCCTTACCCCATTTCTGCCTGGTTATCTGTTCCCTGTCCCAGCATCCAATAAATAAAGCTCTTTTCACTTCAAAGTGCAGATGCATTTATTTTGAACAATTCCACATGGGAGGTTGTAGGGGCCTGTTGATCACTGCTCATGCCATTCTCTTTGATGTGCACACATACACTTTCTAGTTAAGTAATCCCCGTCTGTGGAAAAAAAAAGCTCCACAGAAGGTTTATGTTTGTCCCTAAGACACTGTGCAAAAAGATCAATTACTTTTTTCCCCTTTTGAGACTAACAGAAGTATCTTTATCACCGTTCTTTTGATGAAACAATTTGACCTGGAGAGTTCTGACACTGGTACTTCTCTGAGAGCACTACAAGGACCCACTGGGCAAAAACACATCAGTGTTAAAGGGGCTATGAGACACTCGTGTGTGCTGTGGAAGGAAATCAATGCAGCATGGGGGACGCCTCATGTCATGCCAACAAAGACTAGAACTTTTTTTTTGCCTCTTGCATCTTTTCTATGATGCCCATTGTCTTCCAAATGCAACAAAATATGATAACAAAGTAAAAATTAAAAAGCAAACCTGTTTCTTCCACCAAGTGACAAGAGACATTGATAACCTTATTGTGAAAGAGCAATCTATGATTGGTTTGTATCCACCACAAGAATACAAACTTTATGGTTAAAAAAATCTCATATTTGTCTAGAGGGAAAATACATGCAATGTAAAATTTGGATTCCAGAGGGATATTTCACTGAGCAATGATGTCTTGAAATGAAAATGCTGCAAGACTGAGCAGCAGCACCACATCCAAATCTATAATAGAACTATGTGCTGCTCTGCTAAAAGCATTCTGTCTCCTGCTAACAAAGATTGTCTTCGTAATTTGGCTAGCAGTAAGCATAAGCATTGCATAGCAACTATTGGCTACATCAGTTCTCTTTAGGGGCGCTACTGCTTTAAGTAACTGCACACATGATTTTTCTTGATAATAATCAAACTGTAAAGTTAGTACATTCTATTACCTACGTTTTCATAGGTAAAAGTAAGACATTCATTAACAACAACAACAATGTATGATTCCAGTAGAAAATGACAGCTAAACTCTTGTAGGCCTAAGGAACTGATGATTTCACAGCAAGGCTGACAAGTGATATTGTCTAATTAATCCAGTGTCCGCTTTTACCTGCTGTCCTTCCTGCTATCAATATTATATTATTATATCAGCCTTTAAAAATTTACTGTCATTTGAGTTCTACTAGAATCATATTCCAAACAAAAAACTAATGGTATTGATTTAGTTAATGTCGCTTCAGTCCCCAGCTTCCTTGTGATTCAGTTGACAGGAATACAGAGCTGTTGTGTTGAACCTTTCATGAATAGGCTTTATAAGATCCAGTAGCCTCCAGAGACATCAAAACACACCTGAGCCCCTGCACACAGCTGTTGAAGGTGGAAGAAAATCATCTCTTTTTTTTAATAAGCTCACATCTCGGACAACCTGGAATTGGCTCATTCATTTCTTTAATTTCATTTCCTCTGCATTCAAAAGGGTAATTCATTACATATTGTTGTTTTTCCATTTTTTTTAATGCATTAAAAAAACAGCTATAACCTAGAAATTCTAAGCATTTAGGTCAGTGTATAAAACCAGAATATGTCTGTGGTAATGTATGTGAGTAAACATCATATGCAGAGTTTGCACTCATTTACATAGTGCAGTAAAATAAAGTTTACCTGACATCTGCTGCTTTGCACAAGAACTCATGCTTTAGCAGGTAGAACAAAGTTTGGAGAAATAACTGTGGATTTAAAGGCAGGTGTATCTGACAGCTCCTGCTGCTTCTACCTACTGTGATTGTTGCAACAGCAAGTTTGTTAAGGATAAGAGGATTTTTTTTCACTTCCCACTCTCTGGCTCACCTCTCCACCAACTCTCCACAAATACAGCGTCTCAGCAACCTCAGAATGCTACACCAGGTTACACAACACGAAACACTTGGGGACACATGGGACTTAGCAACTTAGTGATTGTGTCCCGCCCTAAACAGACAAACAGAACATTTCTCTTCCTGTTCGGTGGCGTTCCGTGCACAATATTGGGCGACAATGACTGCCCTCTCAGCGCGACTCTTCAATGGCTTCCTGAAATGCTTCTTGTTTCTCTGTTGCCTCATTATAATCCTTTGTGTGTCCTCTGTGAATGGCTGATGATGATTATGCAAATGTTCCATCGGAGAGCAGCATGGGTAATTATCACAGCAGAGAATGAGGCTTTTTGAAATTCTCTGACTGCTGAAGAGAAAACCATGGGTCTTCAGTGTGTGTGAGAGTATGTATTTATCAGTTTAGGAAAGCTCGGGGCTTTGAGATTGTGGCCGTGGTGATGCTTACCAAACCTGTTGAGGGTTTTCAGAGGTTTTTTGGCTTTGTGAGTTTTTTTATCCACCGCAGAATTACTCAATCTGCACAGGAAGCTGCACTGTGGATTTGGTGAATTTGAAAGCTTTTACAATTGCGTGCAAAGTATTTTATTTACCTCCACAACACCTAGCTGCTCCATCTCCATCCTACAGCTTGTCTACTCGGACTGCCTACCACCTATTTACAGGTTGAATCCAACATTGTCAATAAATATACCTTAAATAGTGTATAGAAGAACCCCTTATCTCCTATACAACAATTTATTAAAATATGCAGTGATTAAGATCATTTTATTTGATGCAACAGTGGCATCAGAATGTGTAGGGGCCACCAAATTCAGGCTTTTTTTTTTCTTTTCTGGCAAACAAAACACTTTCTATGTCTCAGTGTGTAGGATGTCATACTAACCACGTTACTTTTTTTTTTTTCCGTAGAAAATCATGTGAACCTTTTTATGGGGAGAGATCAGATTGTATCTTTCTATCATTGGCTAACAGCAGCCCTCACAGACACAACATGAATGAAAGTTTGATGTTGTAGTCAGGGTGAAGGAAAGCTTTGATGAGCAGGTCTTGTATTCAGCAGTTTGTCTTTTCCTTTCACATATGAAATGCCTGAGTACAAAAGTCACGACTCTTGGCACAAGTATAAACCATCATGTCTCGAATCAAGTCCTTCGAAGGGCTTTAACTTTCAAGTAGAGTCTCTCCTCCCTTATTTACCATGAAGTTGTGAGTCATCAAAACATTGACTTGAGTTCACATCTCTGCCTGCATGCATCCTTAATTGACACCTGATGTACTTTGGCTATGATCAACATGGAGACAGACACATGCAGAGCATCAGTATTCACCCAGGCACTAATGAGGGCAGCTAGGAGGTGCAGGGGCCTGTGGTGAACAGGTGGGGGTCCTGGCAGCGGACCTCAGCACATCTCTCCAAGGAGTGAAACGTCTCATTATGCGTGGAGAAGTTTACACAGATAAAGAAACACAAAGATAGACTGAGACAGACAAATAGAGTTAGAGGGGGAAGAGAGACGACGAAAAGCCTGTGGTTCAGGAGGAAATGGGAAAAGGCGTAGACTCCCACATGAGAGCCCAGCTTTGAGAGCTTCAGTACTCAGGCTGAGTGGCCCCCTGACTGGGGTGGAGTGGGGGTAGACTGCCTGGGGTCAATTAACCTCCAGAGCAGCTCGAGCTGGGCTCTAAGGAACACTGGTTTTTATAGATACTGACGAGGCACAATTTGTCTCCTCCAAGTGCGAGGGCGCCTGAATAAAGCAGGTCATGGGGCAATGAGGCGTAGAAGGCATACCTTCTAAAAACGAGCCTCACTTTGGCCTGCCATGTCACTTCCTCTCAGGAACATTTCCTTTAGCGGGGTTAGGTGCTGGGAGAACTTTGGGAGGAATTAAGCTTGCAGCAAAAAAAGTTAGTTCACCACAGAAATTGTATTTTTTCAATTGTATCTGTTCTCATTGTTTTAGAGAACAAAGGCATGTCATCTCCAAGCACTCCAAACAATAGGTTGAATCTGAAATCCAAGGGACTCCGTTCGTGTCGATGGCCGCAGTCATTGAGGACAGAAACACAACATAAATCATCACCACGAAAAGTTGCATTCCACTTCCAAGAAATAAAAGTCCATTTGTCAGTGAAGTCAGCAAACTTCCTGCAGTTCTTGTAGCTGCCTGGAACATGGCCAAATAAACCAATCAAGCAGAAAGGCCAAAGCTATGATGTGTGTATCTGTGAGGGTATGACATACTCCATTCTCCTCTCTTGCAGTCTTAATGTGATTAACTCAGGCCAGTTAATGCAATAATCTTGCAACAATGCATAGCATAATGCCCCAATCAATGCCAATAAAACAGCACCCTCTTCCTATTGGCCATGCCAAAAACACACAAGTCATCAAGTCTGTGTTTGCTCCTCCTCACCTACCTCTGTTTCATCTCCAAGCACTCCTCTGCCACAAAATAAATTACAAAGACACAAGAAGGAAGAAAGCAAAAAAGTGACACCTTGGTTCTCATATAAAACAAGCTTTTTTTTCTCTTGTTGCCGCTTTCATGTTGAGACAGGCAGTAGCTGCTCCGTCTGTCTTTCTTTCCACGTCTCTCTTCTTCTTCCTCTCCTCCCATCGCTCAGTGGGAGGCTGTCAGAGAGGCAGCGAGCATGCATCAGAGGGAAATGGCAGCAGGGCATGTAGAAGCCTGTGCGGATCGCAGCAGGTCTGAGGGGCCATTAAAAGTCATCATTATAGGGCTGTCTCAGCTGCAACCCTTATGGGAGGAAACAGCGAGGGATGAGGAGGAGGAGTTGATTGGAAGGAGGTGAAGAGTCAGGGCGATTAGTGGTCATCTGCTTTGCTTTTCCCACACTTTACGCTGTAGGAAACCTTTCACACATTGACAAGGAAATGAAAGGCTTGTTCCTGCAATTTGTACCACAATTGTTTTTTCTTTCTGTATCACATCTATAGGCGTTTTACTGCAAAATAAATACATTAAAACTATGACAATAACCTTATTTGGTACATGTTTGTTTGTAGTGGATCGATTATGAAGGATAGGGATATTTAGTTTAGTTCAGGTGAAGTGTTGTAGGCTAAAGACTGTTCAAGCACATATGGAGGGTCTTCTCTTCTGTTAAGTTGCAGGTCAAAGGTCAGCCATAAGTAATTTAGGGCCTGTTCCTTTTGGATAAATTGCAGGTCAATAAGGTTTTAGATTCTCAAACAAAATTCTTCAGACCAGTAAAATCCAGAGCTGGAATCTTCTGGGAAATCAGACAAACACTATATAAGGGCCCCACCTCTAACACTTCTCTGTTTCTAATAATTTTCATCAGTTCAGGAGTAAAAATTGTCTCCCCCCTCTTTTTTAGTCAGCTCACACACAATAACCTTCCCCGAAACTCGTTTTGCCTCCTCCATGTGGATTCTGTAAACACGGCCTGCCTGACATTCTATTTATTAGATTAGAAGCTTGACATGGATTTGATTCTGGTGATATTATAATATGATGTGCAGCTCAATGTGGGGCTTGCGGTACTGCAAGTTTACTTTCTTTTTGACACAGGACATGGACCCTGTACTCTGGGTTGAAAGTCAGGCATTGTTCAACTCACCCGCTCCCCGCCCTCCCAGATTTTGCGCAACCTTTAACCTTCGCATCACTGTCAATTACTGCAACTGCTACATCAGCAAGATTGCATTGGAGGCATAGCGACAGACTGAAATAAATATAGGTTGTATTTTACAGCCTGTACACTTGACCTATATTTATGTTTTTTACGGGAGACCAGTCTGAATAATCAATGGTCCTAGACGCGAGAAGAAAGATACTTTTTTTATTTTAGGGTGAACTGTCCCTTTAAGGACATTCAGGGCTTGGATCAGCATGAAACTAGTTAATCACCAGTCCAGCATTTTAACTACCGCATTAGAAAATGGTTCTTTTTAATAAAAAATTAAGAGTACAAGCTTGTGGTCATCATAATTTCCATTTTAGTGTCTCCACAAAGTGAAGCCTGCGTGACACAGAACTGAATTCAAACGCTGGCACTGACTTTCTTGTGCATGATGTCACTTCCCAATCACAGAGATTGTTTGCAGGCAGATCATTGACTGAGGTCTGTTCCATTTACCGCACCATTGGAGGAATCAATGGGACATATAGTTAATGAGGAATAACTGGAACTAATGGCCGTCTGCTTCACTGAACACTCATGGGACGCAGTGAAACATCCCATTTACGCTTATTATCTTGCATTAAGCTGTCCATGTTATCAATTAGCAACTTTCTACATTTATTGTTTTTAAAGTATATTTTGTAGAATCTGATCATGTTGCTTTTTGGAGAAAGCAAAATGACAATATAAATGCAATACTTTTTTTAATTTTCTCATATTTAAAGCAGAATTTTTGTTTATAACAAAATATTAAATTCAAAATAAAACTGTGTTGATTGACATAATAATATTCCACTATCATTCATTTCCTCATTATTTTTTTTATTGAAAAACAGTAATCCGCTTTATGATAATTAGTTTCTTGTTTTTTTTTCTGTCAATACACTATAAAGAAAAGTGATAAAAGTATCTGTCAATCATCTATAGAATTATTGCATAAATATGTGGAAATGGGAATAGAAAGCATGTAGAATAAAACATCAGCAGTCCAGCTGGCTTCTCTGCTAATTATTGGAGCCAAAACACATTTTCACAACTTTTCTTTCTTTTAAATACGCTTTTATTTTTCTCTGGCCGACAATGGGAAACAGGGAGATGGTGGCTGAAACAGTGGCTGGCTAAATATGGGCCTTTCATCCGGCTTAACTCTACAAATGGACCTCATTGTCTTGAGGAATTCGATTTTCTGCCATTCTGAGTGCATGCTGTGTCCCTCTCTGGGGCCCGACTGCAGCGAGCGGGGCCCTTATCAACAGCACTCAGGGTGTGGAATTGAGGAATTGAGTTCTGCCTCAAATCAAACCATGAGAAAGAGTGACAGAGAACGAACAGGAGTGAGAAGAAGGGGAGGGAGACGCAAAGAGGAAGGGCGGGATCAGGATCAAATCTCCAGATGCTTCTGCTCTCCCACCAAGACACGCCACACATACTCACACATGAATTGTGCACCTGTACGAGCATACGCAAGTGATTGCTGCATGCACAATACATGCACACAGTGTAATCACACATGGACAAGCATGAGTACACACACACTGTGTAAAATTTGCCAGTAAACCCATTGATGGCGCTCCCAGTGGGGAAGCTTTTATACGCTCTAATTTCCAGTGTTATCTTCTAGTGCTCGAAGCCAATGCCCAAATAGAGCTGTTTTTATCTTCCAGATAAACCCTCTGTTCCCTTGTATGCGTATGTGCACTTGAGTGGGTGTGTATTGGAGTGTGTGCGTTGTATTACAGTACCTCTGTTTGCAGTTATTTGTTTCGCTTTTTTTTTTTTTGTAAAAAATAAAATGAGTTGAAATCAGGGCTGCAGGTAGAAATAGATCTACTCATTTAACAGACACAAACAGAATCCATGCAATCATTATTATAATTATGAATAATTAGGACACTCATTAGTCTTCATCAAAACATGAAAAATGTCTGGAAATTTGATTTGTAAAGTGCCTTTCTCAAAGTCAGTCATCAAATGTGTTTCCATCTCCTGCAACACAAATTACTAATATACAGAAAGTTATTTCTGTAACATTTTGCTTTGCAAAGAAGCACAAGAAGAAGAAGGGCAACATATTAGCTCCGTCTGTTACAGCAGGCCTTTATAGGTTCCAGTTGATAGGGGAGAGTCATGAGTGCCTGTCAAAAGGAAAACATGATTCACAACTATGAACCACACAAGTTACATAGAAAAGAAAAAAAAAGAAGTGTTTTCAAGTTAAATCCCAAGTCTAGATGTATAAATTGCTTAATTTCTGACTAGTTTAAGCAATTCATACATTAAAAACAGTCATCATTGGTCATTGCTTATACTAACAGAAATTAATACACTGATTAGAACACCAGACATCCAACAAATAACACTTTTTGGAATTGCCAGTTAAACTTTAATGTATTTTCTTTGTTTTCCAAGACTTTTAAGGAGCTGGGTATTGCATTGTGTGAGAACAGTATTGATCAGCAACACAAAAATTCACCAATCCCTTCTGCATTCCATCTGATCTGTGTCCATTGTGAACACACTGTTTCCAAAAAACTGCTTTAAATTAGTGTTTGGTTTTTTCGGAGCGGCTTGTGGAGTCGGAGCCTACAGGTGGATGCGTAGATGGAGCTTTTGAAATGTTAAGGCGGTGTCAGCTGTAGCAGCATGCAGCAGTATGCAGTAGCACTGACCAGTGTGTGCAGCAGACATGAAAGCAGCAGCGTGGGGGGATTCTCACACTGTTTTTTTTTCACCTCAGAAAAAAAAAACTGTGTGAGAATGAAGTGTGTTACCTTTTCGTGATATATTTTTAAACGACATGCGAATTTGAAACGACATACAAATCCAATTAACTTCTGATTCCATTCATGCTGTATAAATAAAGATTGCGCTTTTGTTGATTTTAAAAAAGAACCGTTTGAAGTGTTATTTTCTCATGTGATTCACCAAAGCACTCTTTGTCCTGACAAGCCGCGATCACAGTGCTGCCACTTTATTTTTGTCGCTCCTCTCTTCCCCAGGCTGGTGCCGTGCATCCCATTAACCAATTAACCAGGAAGAGAGAGAGCTTGTTGCAGGTAAGGATGCACATACTCTTACAGAAACACACATCTATCCACCTGATGTGAGGTACTATAGTGCCATTTACAGCAGGGCATGCTCTGAGTCACCTTGCTTGTGAGTGTCATTCGCCTGGACACGGTAACTAGGCCCAGTGGTGTGTTTAACCACCGCAGGGCATCAAGCCAGTGTGCGAGGTGTCAAGGCTAAGTTCCACATTGAGGTGTGACATTACCGCCGGTTGTTGGGACAATAAACCAGGGTTACAGGGTCCTCTATGGGAGCTTTCACCCACTGAGCTCAACTTATCTGAAATGTCTTTTCTGGGCTGCAGCTGTTTAAGTGGTGCTCGGCGCGGACCAAGCTGGGCATCACGTGTAGCGAGCAGGCCAGGAGGCAGAGCCGTAATTTAAAAAGGTCATAAAAATAGACGCAGAGAATTATTCTGTTTGAGCTGCGAGTCAATATTTAGCAACTTTGCAGGCATTTTAATCAGAATGATGCATTTTCAAGATGTTTTCTCTTTAGCGAGGAATGTATTAGTAAGTTGACGTTGACCATGGAGAACAGAGTTCCTGTCCCATGTGAAAACATAACAGAACATAAATATCGTTTTGTAAGTACCAACCAAGCATTTTTGCTCATGGTTTCACGACTCACATTTCTTTTTACACAACTTCAACACACATTTATTTACTTATTAAACAGTTTATAATATATAAAGTATGCTCTAAACCTAGGTCAGTGGTTTTGTAGCCTAAAATCACTGAATCTGCAGCCTTTTTGGCAACCGCTATTTTCCGAGCACTCAGTTGTGTTAAGCAAGCCGACACACTTCCATAAGAGTCAATTTGATATATATTCATTCATATATGTCATTATTGGTGGTGATGGAGGACTATTCTGTCTGTTCTGTCAATTAGGTTCAATTGTGTTGCATATTTCCTCATGTGTATGTCTGCTCTAGGTGATAAAAATCTAACCCTTTGCATTCAGCACCATGCTACGACAGCAACTTGTCTTGTAAGTGCCTGGGGCAAACATGTCCCTCCCACCGGGTACTAGCATGCACACACACACACAAACACACACACATACACATAGACTTGTAATGATTTTTAGCTATGGGGAGCCAAGTTTCACATGTGACACCAGCAGTCGTACCAGAACAAATGATGTTGCTCATTTGAGGAGCAAGAAAAGCATCAGGTTGACACAGCGTGTGTGACACAGTGTTTAAAATATTACGGCTAAGTGTGTGTTCGTGCTTTAGGGCTGTTACCGTGAACATATATAAAAGCATATGATGTGATCTTGCTGATAGTGACGAGTGGCCTTTCTTTTCATGTGTGTGATGAAGAGAAGCTGACCTTGACCAGATTTTCCCCTCCATTGTTCCTGCCTTTTATATATATGAACCTGAATGAGTACATTGTGTAGTGTGTGTTTGTACTTGCTCGACCCTGTGTGAATGTAATGCATGTAAGATGTATTGGCTGCCTGTAGTAAATAAATGCCTCTGCAGCTACCTACCACACATGCTGGCACCTTTACAACTATTTTTGCAGCCTTTTTGGTTTAAATTATTCATTGCAATTCAATTTTTTTCACCACTAACATGGGCCATGCTTAAAACTCTGAACCCTTTTCTCATGTGCATGACCATGTATGCACAGTGAGTGAGGACCTATCTGCATATTTGCAGGGTTGGTCCAAAATCAAGCAAAACCACTGCTCAGGGGGGGCGCACATGTAATTGAGGTCAGGCCACTCGCGTCTCCGCCCTGTTCTCCAGTCAAGTCTCACCCATTTTTCTCCGGTCATTTCTCCGCTAAAATGTCCGTCATTAAAACCTCCCAACAACGGCGGCAGCAATCCAGCCCCATTAAGATTTCGATTCCCCTTGTCCTCTGAGGACAAGATGTAATAGCTCAAAAGCATCTATTTAAGCAGATGGGAGAGGATTTATTAAAGAGGCGTATTTCATGAATATAACCCCATCTTATCATCAGCCAAAGCACTTTTGATCACAGACTTTAATAAGTGAGTGTCTTTCACGGGGTGAGTGCCCTGCAGCCGACCTGGACCTATTGATAAACTACAAGAGCCAGCTGCTGGAATGTGTTCATTGCATCCACCATTAGCAAAAGTTGATTAAAAGAACTGGTAGGAAAAGGGCACACCTGCACTTCCACACCCACGTGCACACTCAGGGAGTGAAGGGGACCTCCGAGGATACGAGAGGTAATGAAAGCACAAAGTTCTATTATAATCAATGCAGCTTTTATGTTGGCTGCTTCTCATAGGAGGGAGATGGAGTGTGTGTATGTGTGTGTGTGTGTGTGTGTGTGTGTGTGTGTGTATGCTCCCGGGGGTTACGAATAAGTGCAGACTTGTCCTAAAATGCATTTTGATTTATTTGTGTAGGCGCGCAATATTTTTCCTCTACATTAAATGCTGGCTTGGAGGCTAACCTTTACCTCTTGAGTGGAAGCCTGGATTGGTGGAGGGGGGAATTATTTCAGGGTCAGGCGCTGTGCACATAAAAGCTCTGGTAATGCCCAGAGTTGTTTTTTGAACTGCTTTGGGAAGAAGCAGTTGAGTTTTCCTGGAGGGTTTGAAGCTTTAGGGTTCTTCAAAACAAGAAAAATGAAGTTAGACCTCCGCACGCAACATAAGGACATGCACTGACTTCATCATCACCACTTTCGCAACAAAATAATGGTCTCTTTTGTAGCTCAACAAAAAAAAATACATTGCAGCTTACTGCGATAACGGCCTTTCACGAAATCTGTGTGCCTCCCCTGTCACTCGGTCACACAGGGTTCATTTCTTGATGGCCCAGCTTTAATTCATTTGTCTTGCAGAGGGCAACTCCTTGACCTTGTGGATGGAGATTAATGAAGAGCTTTAGTGGTGATGAAGGCTATCAGGCACCATGCTCCGCTCCTCTAATAGAGCAAGAGTTTTACATAGCCAATTATGTCGTTTACATTCCGCTTGTAAGCACAGTTCTGTCAGGACGAGCCCCACTCTGGTAGATTTGAGGTAGTGGACACCAGGGTCATTCAGAAAGCAGGAGACACTGGGAATAATTATTTTTTTTTTTTTATTGTTTTACAATTTTTTATGACCAGCAAACTATAAGAAATCAGCCCGTCTCAAAACTTTGATTGGATCCAGCTCCAGGCTGGAATCAAACCGGGGAGTTGCCATGTAGCTGAAAAATAATTGTGTATATATTTACAAGAAGCCAAAGTTTTCCTGGTTTTGAGCATGAAATATCTTGTCCATTATCTACTTAACCACAACAGAGGAACCGCAGGGGAGATCGTGTATATACATATATATTCCATTCCATTCCAGTTTGAAGCATTGTGTCTTGTCACTGCTACTTATGTGTCTCAACATGGATGTAATCTGTAACTTGGCTGTTCGTTTGAATCAAACAAGCACAAGGCAGTTATTCTCATTGTCACTCCAGCAAAACATGTCCCAGCATGTTGTTTGTTTGTTTGTTCAGCTTAGGTGTGGTATATAAAAGTCTAGGCACTGCGCCAAAGTCTGACAATTGTTGGGAAAAACCTGCAGATTCTCTGGCATCATGTTGGCTAAAATGTTGTAATGCATGTAAACACGATGGGCAGTATTATAGGATATATGGATATGACCTCAATCCTTCTTTCTCATCTCAACAAATCAGAATTATGTGACAGGCCATGAGAGAATTACCCTTTTAAGAAAATGTATGATTAGAACAGGTCAAGAAAAAGAAAGAAAACAAGAAAAAGACATTTACATGCAATATGTGCAACCTTCGGAGAGCTACGAAAAAGCCCTGCTTGTCTTCCATCCCGCAGCTAACCGCTACTGTAAAAATGTCCACAGCTTTTTTGATCACAGGGTACAGAGCGTACAAGTGCAATTGTGAGCCATTAACACTGTTTGCTGCAATTATTGTCAGCCAGGCTCTTTGGGTACTACACTCGGCTCTGCTCTGCTGTTCTGTGTGATTTCTCTTTATTTTTTTTTATACTCTAAACTAGGAGCTGGAAATTTTGATCCGTGGGGCAGCCCAGCCTCACTATCTTGTCATCTGAAGAAGGGCAAAGAAAGATACAGATGATAGGTATAGCAGAGGCGAGAGGGCGATGGAGAAATCTACTGTAATCAATAGGTGTGTAATTGGAAGCTGTCAGTTAAATGTTTTAGAATCCCCCGTTGGTAATAGCAGCTCTATCGTTTTCTACACAAGATAAGGCAATTTGGTTCAGGCTTGGAAGAGGCTAAAAAAGTGTGCACAGCAGGGCCTTGTGTGATGTGCGGGAGCTGTTCTTTCTTTAACCATTCAGAGCCGATGCATCTTTGATGATGTTCAAATGACAGCGCACTGTTCGCTCATCTTAAATTGTCAGGCTTGCTTTTATTGATGATAGATCTTTTCAACCCCGGGATCCCAGACAGCATGGAGAGAGATGAAGAATGATTTGCACATCAAGTCATGTGAAAACTCTTTGAACTATATGTTCTACTCACTCCAGCTCCTTATTCTCCCATGTTCAAGTTTTTTTTTTTTCCTCTGAGTTCAATCTAAGGGAGTAAATGTCTGCCATTATTGTCCTTGGTTGCATCTGCCACGCTATGTGCTTTGCACCCATAATGAATCCAGCAGTGTTTGGAGTTGGACACAAGGGTGTCAAGAAAGGACAACACTTTAGTTTTAGTGGCAAAGACCCATAACCATTAACAATTCTGTGGCATTTTTTAAGTTTGTCGTTTTTGCAATTAGCCTAATGGAAAATGTCCTCAGATTAGCAAGCAAAAAAAAAAACATGTTCCATTAAGCTCTCCATAATTTATTTATATCAGTCAGTTGTGGCATGCAGGCTCTCACATGTTTAATGTGTCCATGTTAATGGAAAACCAGATTTTACTGAAACCCCTCAAATGGATGGGCAATATAATGTGGTTGGTACTGATATATAAAGTTCTGACTAATGATACTTCTAAAAAAAATAAATAAATAACAGCTGAAGTGCCTTAATGTACCTTATTCTCAAGAGAGAACCTCAAGGAGTTACCTTGAAGAAAGAAAGTTGACATTTTGGAACATACACTGATTGGCTTTCTCGCCAGGAGTGAGATCAAATAAGTCGATACCACTTTCATGTCATCGTGTTTAGTATTGAACCAAAGCCAGGAAGCAATTAGCGTAGTTTAGCATAAAGACTGAACGCAGGAGGAACAGCTGGCCTGGCTCTGTTCCAAGTTCAAAAGTATACCTGCCTACACTGCACCAACTCCTCTTAGCTCATTAATACCGTGTTGCATATCATTTATTTCATTATCTAGTTTCACTAACTTTTTTCTGGAGATCCACTTTTTTAATTGAAAAACCACACCCCAAATCACTCCTGCAGTCTTGACAATTTTAGCTGCAGTTTCCGCATCAGCTTTTTTTATTTGAATATGTAAACCAGCCATCTCATTTGTTACATCAGAATTTCATTTTAAACATATGTCACATGCAATAAAAAATACTATAGAAATGAGGACAACTTTGTCTCTGCTTTTTCTTCATTATTTTAATGGTGTTTATTTATTTATTTATTTTTTCAGATCATCACATTTGATAATAGGAATACAATTAATTGTAGAAAAACAGTTTTTTATTGTGAGGGTGGACAGCATTTACTTCATGCCAGCTTATATTATATGTCAGGACAGTTTGGTACAGTTGTCAAACAATTTTCAACCTCACAGTGCCAGCAACACCCTGCACTCACCCACACTGGCTGCATGACTCCTTGAAAAAAAAAAGTATTTGGCTTTGAAGGTGTTGTTGGAAATATTTCTGAAATTGAAAAGGGAGCCAGACTACCTGTTTCCCTCTACTTGCAGGCTGTGTTAAGCTAGGTAAATCACCTCCTGGATCCAGCTTCGAATTTAACAAAGAGACAAAACAACAAAACAGGGTTATCAATATTTAATCTGGAACAATCAACATCAAAAGTGATTAGGTCAACCTTTACTTTGAAGATTTCCCAAAAGAAAAGAAACTTCTTATTAATATTTGATTAATGAATGCTGTAGCATGGACTTTTTTAGTAGTGTAGACTGAGTGATATGGCCTAGATTGCTGAAGGGGTGACAGATGTCAGCGACATCATTGAAAACCTGATCATTTCCTGCCAGTGCCATCCGCGCAGCCACGCCGGCTGCCTGACTCCGTCCCTCCGGATTCGCCAGCGCTCCCGAGCAGGCTCTTAAGTGGGATCTGTGCTGTTGCCATCACCCTCTCCGCACTGACAACACACTCTGTGGTTGTGACGGCTGCGAGCCTGGCCCCGTCCCCAAGCATCTGTTCTGTCCTCTCGCTTGCTAGCTGATTTTGTGCCTGTCACACCAGATCTATCCGCACGCGTCTGTGTTTCTGTCTTTGTACCTGTCTACACATGTAACTGCTCTCGTCTTTTGGGTTGTATCATCGGTTGCCATCCTTGTCTGAAGTGGTCACTCTAACTTAAAGGTTGTTGATTTCAACACTTTGTCATCCTTTGTCTGCACCCTCACTGCTGCTCTCCGTCATCAGCTGCACTGCCAATACTTTCAACAGCCACTTTGCCCACTTTCAGCCTAACAAAAGCCTTGCATGCCTGAACCTTTTTGTCAAAACTACAATATGTAAAGGTCCCACTCCTGATGATGTAACCATCATTAATGGATGGACAACTCAATTTTATCCTAAAGATCAAGTATCATTATTCACAAGACAATACAGAGAGGCGGCAAAAAGCCTAAAGAGCTGCTGTTTTTCTTGCTAAGCATGTGGCTGCATCCAGTCTAGGTGTGGTGAGAGGGAAACAGCCTATGCTATACAAAGACTATTGATAGGAGTAATGGCGTATATAAACAAGAACATTAAGATAAGATCGAAAATCAGCAGTAGTCATTTAGAAAACAGCCAAAATCTCCCTAATTGGGGGTTTGTAGCAGATAATAAATCACTGGTTTTGTAAAGAGGGCTATCATTATTGCCAAACAAGCTCAGCAAACCCTGTTGTGAAGTGGAGGGTCTTGATCACGTAAAAAAACAAAAAAAAAAAACATAATTAAGCAATAATTACTGGCTTCTTGTCATTTTTTTCGTATTTAGTACACAGAGACTCACAAAATATTAATTATTTGAAAAGAAATGCTGATTAAAGTTTATTAATGACAATGTTTAGCTGGCCCCAAACCACAGAAGTATCTGAAATCCAGTCACGTTTGTGTGATGAAATTACATTTCATAACCGTCACAAATGGTGATACCGTATATAATATAATGTGCAATATTTAACACAATACAAGCATAAAATCATTGACATCAACATTAACTGGTCATCCCTGGTCATCACATTATGTGTAATGGCTTTAATAACCCTGCTGCAACTTCAAAGGAGCACAAAAGTGAAACTGCATGAGTCCTCAGTGAGAGTAACAGAGGCTGTCAACTGTTGGGTCACACCGGATAATGAGACTTTCCTAGCGTTTTTTTTTTTTTTTTTTTTTAATTAACGTAACCTTACTTACATGCGAAGCCCGTGTACCAAACGACTTCTCTTTCAGGATTTACTTCCATTTATTTTACTTTTCCCCCACAAACATGGAGATTATTAAAGTATTTTTTAATTGATTGCGGGATAAAGTGCCACATTGCATTCAGGTGCAATTTTTTTTTTTTTTCATAGGTTAACTTAGAGACTCTGATATCTTTCAAATTTCAATATCGATGTATTGTTACACTACTTGTAACCTCTATGTTGTGCTTTCTCTCTTTTGCCACATCTATCATTTACTTTTGTCCTAACCTTAAGAAAGTAGTTTTGTTGCCTAAATCTCACCAATCAGCAACTGTTTCTTAAAATGTGTGATTAATTGTGATTTTACACCACTGCTCATGTAGGTCAGATTTGGAGATAGGTACAAATGACTTGTGGTCATGTGTTTTGGAGAACTGGATGGAGAATCTTGAAGGTGGACAGTGACAGGACCGAGGATCATCCCTGTCTTCACACACTGCTTGTGCTGAACATGCACACCATTTGTATTAATTTGCTGTCCACACAGCATCCAAGAAGAAAGAAGGTATGGTAGTGAGGGGCAGGGGGCTGAGCTATGCAGCCTTCAAATAATGAGGAAGGAATGAATTCAGTTGGGATTTCTAATTCTGCCAGACTGTGATTAATCCCATCAGTAAACAAAGCAGAGGTCATCGTGTTTTGGAGAACTCCAATTAGAGAGTAATCAGCGCTAATCAGACAAGCTGCTCACCGGCATCTTGGTGATTTCGGCAGTAAAGGGCTCTCTAGTGAATAGTCTGCCCTCCACACTGAGAACGACCGACCCACACTCTGTGATCCCGTGTTAAGGGAGTGGGAGGCAGAAGAAAGGAAGGAGGCTAATTAGCGGTGCCATTCATTAGCGACTGCGTGTGATGGGTGCATGGGTGGGCTGGCGAAATGTGAGTGTTGCTCTGATGTGGCAAGTGTATTTTAAGTCAGTACTAGTACATGTAAATCTTGTGTTTGTATTGGCTTAGGTAAACTAAAGAAGAAAAAAAATGAGTTAAGAGTTAGTCATTTGCCTAGAAATCACCAGAGGGCATCCTGCTACAGACGTAAATGAACAGTGACTCACTGTTTTCTTTCAGTGTCCAGCCTTGAATCATAAAACTTGCCTTTGCATCTGATGCCAGCTCTCAAGGTTAAAGGCCTGGCTAGATGAGATTGTTTGCCAATTGATGGGGCACTTTGCATTTAAGGGGGAAAAAATCTACTTTTTATCCCCTTTAGCATATTAATACATGAAAGGATTGGCTGCATTTGAAATGAATGAACCTTCATAAATGAAAGCAATAGTTAAACATTTTAGGAATTTCATTGCCTTCTTGCCAAGATTAAGATGAGAAGATTGGTACCCCTCAACAATATGAAGCTAAAGCCAGTAGCTGTTTTCTTAGATTAGCAGAAAAACTAGAAATAAAAAGCCATAGCTAGCCTGGCTTTGTCCAAAGATAACAAAACCTGCCTTCAGCACCTCAAGTTAACACATCACATCTTGTTTAGTTGTTCTAAACTCAAATGGAGGTGCAAAATTGTCAATTTGGGGGTTTTACATCATTTATTGTGTGTTTGTTATATGGACCAGAGGCTTTATAAAGTATTGTCACCATAGCTTTGTTTAGACTGCAGAAAAATCCATTTTGTTTCTCATATCAGATATTTGAAACAGATGTACGTTTACATCACAAACCTTTCTGCAGGTCTACTAGCATCATTGAGGACATAACTACATTTGCCGTGTATGATATCCAATCAATTATGACTTGCAAAGACCACAACATGTAGCAAACATGACCATTTTCATGACATGACCAATGCTTTAAAAACGAGAAAGGTGCTTAAAATGTGGACTGGAACTACTTTCTCATGGGGTTCTCTATTTGTTCCTCTATATATTTTCTTTTTGACGATCCATTTGACTAATTATGTTGTGATACTGCAATAATAACAAATTACAGAATCAGGCAGTGTAGCACCTGTAAAGCTAGATGCACACAAATCCAATTATAAAGATAACAATTTCTGGTTTTACAGTGTGTTACATGTTGTCAAAAAGCCTCTGGGAATTTGGTGCTCCTAGTCAAAATTGTCCAGCACAAAACATCCTGTAAACCACAGATTGTTGTTTTTAACCTTCATTCATGATATAATTTGTTGATTAAGAGCTACCGTGTCATTGGTAATGGATTTTATTAACCTAGACAGAGCCAGGCTATCCGTATGCCCTTTGGTTCCGGTCTTACTGCTATGCTAAGCTAAGCTAATGCCGTCTCCAGCTTTTTGTTAAATGCATAAAAAATCCATCTGCCCATGCAGCTCTGGCAAGAAGCGTATGTATATTTCCCAAAATATTGAACCATTCCTTTCCCAAATACGCTTTCGTTATTGTTGGTTCATGAACATCAACAGCACATCCCCCTCGCTCTTTCTCTCTCTTCTTCTCGCTCTCTCGCTGTCTGTGGCAGCATGATCGGTCCACAGGGAGCCCTAATCAAATAACTCGCAGGCCATTGCAGCTGCCATTTCAGCCATTTCGGTGGAATACACACAGATGCCGGGTGGGTTCCCTTCTGGCCTATCAGTCCAAACAGTGATGTAAGGCTTTACTCATCACTATTACCTGTCTCCGCTTTGGAGACATTTATAGGCCAAGGAGTGCACTGCAATAATGAGTTTGTGTTTATTGCTAACGTGTTGCCAGTGAAAATGGCAGGTCCTAAGTGATTTGCGAGTTTAATTCCTCCACCTGGCCCACTGATGGCCTATTGTCCCCCCCACGCCCCAATATACATAAATGACATGTTAATGACTCGTACACTGATGATAGCTTCTGTGGGTAGTGATTTGTTGGCTCCATTCATACCTCAAGGTTATCTGTGAATCATACATCTCTATGTGAGCTGTGATTGCTCAGCAAAAATCAATAAGTACTTTTAAGTTGTTTGAGGCTGTCCTTCTGTCAGACAAAATAACATGATTTTGTTTTGTCTTGGGACTTTGGGAAGGTTCCTGATCAATGTTCATTATGTCACTGACATGTCTGGCTTGCTTTCAGGAGCTCTCTGTCTTTATCCTGAGGAAAGGTTAGTAAGGTGACCCAGCAGGTTGAAGTGTAGAAGGGTACTGTTGTCGACTGTAGATTAACTTTGATTATGCTAATTTATTAGGCTACCATTTCTTTTTTAAAAACTGCAGATTTGCTGTTCAGAGAGTGTCTGAAGCTTCATGGTAGTGACATAGCAATAGCATAACATTAACACTTTACTTCTGTCGGCTGAATTATGATTCGCACATAAAAGTAAAAAAAAAATGTTTCATAAAATGCGTGAGGAAAAATAACCACTGGTAACCAAATAACAGGTTTCCCTGATGTTAGCAAGTTGCTACATTTAGCATTGTATGTACTGCAAACACTGCAGTTATGTGCTTTTATCAGATGACATTGTAACATCATATTAATGATAGAAAATAAGGAAAAGGTCCCTTTTAACTGCATTTCATGGTCAGGTAGTTTCAACTCTTTTTTTACATTTTATTTACATTGCACAGCACATTTAATCCATTTTCATAGTTGTTATTAAAATGCAAGTTCTGAGAGAGGAATCAAAGGGCAAAGCCACAAACAAATTGCTGACTCTATACTCTACATCTTTCTTGTTCTGTCACCTTTGCAAAATCCCTTGCCTTAAAAGCAATGCTGTTTTCGGGGCAATTGACTTGGCTCCTTTAAAAGGAAAAAGCAACACCGTCTGCCTTTTGCCTAAAAGATTGATTTAAAAAGAATGTAGCCTGGTCTTGGCTAGCACAGCCTCCAATTAGCATCAAGTAAAGCTATTTGGAGTAACGTTACTGTGGAATTGAAAGCAGTCCGTTGGGAAAGTCTTACTCGCTGAGGGAAGAAAGGAATCCTTATATCCTCCTTAATTAAAACATGATTTACGCTTAGTCTCAGCTATGAAGTTGCCTTTGATGGTTCTTTTGTCAATTAAAAGTAAGTCCTATGGAAGATTACACAGCACTCATTACAAGCAGGTTATTCTCAAGGACACGCAAGTTCTGGCTTTTAAGTAAGGAGCTGCTGGGTGGGTTAGTGCAAGGACACAAAAGGGGAATTTACAAAATGAGTAAGATTTCATACTTCTGTGTTATATAGCTCTTCTATCGAGGGCTGGTCCCTCAAGAGTATCTCACACCTCCTCGTTTTTTCCTTCCTCCTCTCTGTCTCCTCCACACAAACAAAAGCAGACATCTTGTTGCAGTCGTGAGCTGCGCGCCTCTGTGTTCTTCCTTCATGTAACGGACACGGCTGTTATCAGCTGAATCCTGGGCTGCACATCTGCCAAAGTCCTCATGCTCCATTTACGCCCCGCCATCGAAACACCAATACAGCACTTATGCACTTCAAAAAAATCTTAGCCTGCCTGAAAGAGAAGTGCAACATGAATATTTAACAAGGAAACCACTTTTAGATACTTGCAGGCAAAAATAAAAAAATAAAAAAGAGGGCACGGCTGGTCTAAATGTCCTCAACTGATGAAACTGAGACAAAGAAGAAGCATCCAGCTGCCCCTGAGTCACCTCAAAGCTGTATTCAGGATATTCATCGGCCCTGACGGAATAAATAGTATGTCAAGGCATTGAGCGCAGTGCTGCAGCTGGAGGTATATTCTACCCTTTGAAATACAGCAACAGAAATCCACAAAATAGTCTTATGTCACCATGGTTTATCCGGTGTTTTGAGGACTTCATGCACTTTTCAGCTATAAATCTTCCATCCAGTCCTCATACACCTAATGGAGAGCTGAAAACTCCCTCCTGTTTTGTCCCTTTTCTGTGCTTTTTCGTATACTGGCTTCAATCGCCGTGCCAAAGTTGCCAAACGCTATGAGCTGTTCAATATTTGACTGCGGATTCAATATTGCTAATTCCCCTTCTGGCCCAGAGAAACCAGTGCACCATGATTTAGGCTGACAGCCCAACAGCAGAGTGTATATTTGAATGAGACAGTAAGATATAAGACCTCCTTCTCCTGACATTAGTCACCTTGCACCCTGGCAATCTGTCGTAACACAGCGTCATTGCTTCTTGTGATTTCCCGGCCTATGCCACTCTTCCCCGCCTCCATCTGGGGGCTGTAGGTGTAGATTGAAATGGAAATCGACAGGATCAAATGGGATCAATTATTAAATCCGCTGTTTGACAGAGGATAGAGTAGAGGTTGGTGGGCAGAGGAGGAGAGGGGAAGCGAGAAAAGCTTTCCCAGCACGGAGTAATATCTTTCATGGCTGGAGAAAAAAAAATGAAGATTTGTGCACTCGGGTGGGTAAAAAAACAAGCCAAGTGGTGGCACGATTGACAGTTTATTTAAGAGGCCATTAACTTTACATACGTTGCTTTGAAAAGACAGACACTTCCACTGCAGTTTAAGGCCCCAAGGCTCTGAGTTTCCTAGCAGCCACGATGCCAAAAACATACCAGATTAATGCTCTAATGAAAACATTTCACGAATGGGAGCTTGGTGTTGCTATTTGTGTATAATCCATGTTGTTCTACTAATAGAACCAGGAGAAATGCGAGACACATGACAGTTTGACCTTTTGAGTTTCATGTCCATCATGTGGAGGCACTTCTTGCAGTAAATAACCAATTAATGTACATGACGGCAAATACGAAAAAAAATAAAGCCGAGGCAGAGAGCAAATGTCTTAAAGCGGTAGTTCAGATTTCTTCAAACAGGTTGTATGAGATACTTATTCAAAGTCAGTGTCTTTCCTACAGTAGATGGTGGTTGTCACACCCCTAATTTCTGTTTGGAAATAAAGCAGTTATTTGCTTTGACACAGCCACCAGACTCCATTGTTAAAAACAATGATTTTGCCTCACATAATATAGTTGCTGGTCTCCTGCTGCTGCAATAGCTTAGTTTGTTTGTGTTATTGTGACATCTGTATTTAAGAGAATTAGTTCAAATTCACCAAAGTCACACAGTAACAAAAATGTATGATCAAGGTAGGAGCCAACCAGCATATAACATGTTCTGCAAGGTAAAATTAGAGGGGATTATCAGAGGAGATTGTTGGCTTTGACAACAGTGTACATCACTGCTTCTATGCTGGTGCCGGTAATAGGAAATACACTGACAATGGATGAATACCTCACGAGAAACCACTTCAATATAATCAAAACTATTCCTTTATTAATTATACTTTGCCTGCCTGCATGTGTTTATTTAATTCATTTGTGTGCCTGTTTGGTATTTAAAAAGAAGAGACATAAAGACCCTGTTTAAAAAGGATCTGCCATTAAAAATACATGACAGTAATAGTTAAACTTTGGTATTTATTTATCTTTGTCGTCCTTACTCTCTTTTGTCTGCTTTAACTGCGAGCACCTAAGGAAACGATTTACTTTGATGAAGACCTGTCATTACCATAAACACACAGCTCATTGGTAGACAGTGGCAACCTTTCCAAGATTACTCCTTTGTATTTTACATTGTGCAATGACATGTCTTATTTCAGAGAAAAAAATATAAAACTAGCAATAATATGTTATTGACAAATGTCACACTTCTTTTTTTATTGGTCTCTGTAATGCATTTCTATTCTTGTCAAGGGATTTAATGGTCTATATGTTTTGCGGTGTTCAAACAAATATTTGTGAGTCATAAAGAAGAAGCAACAAAAATAAGTTGTATTGTAAATTGGGCCTTAAGGACAAAGCAGACCCCATATTTCACCTGGGACATCCGGTATTTTTTTTGCAGCAGGGTGGCACAGAAACTGCCGATCAAGTGAAAGTTGAAGCAACCGTGATTTATTTCCAACAGATACATGACTGCTGTCCTCTAACTAATCCTCTGATATCTCTACTAGGGCGTTTTCATACATGTTGTTTGTTTTCTCTGGAATCAAACCAGTTGATGAGTCTGTAAACCTGAAGCATTTTATCTTGGCTCCTCTGTTGTTTCATATCAAAGCGAGACAAAATGAATTACTACCAACCAGTGAGAGTGTTCACTTTGCTCATGGGTCACATTCGTCTAAGTAACCAGTGCATATTTCTGTGAGAGAAACAGTGCTATTCAATTCTCCAGCTTCCTGCTGCTCCAAAACCCAGAAAATTGTTGTGAAGGTTCCCATTTCACAACAGCCAGTTCATTTCACACAGATTATGTTGAGCTAGTGTATGTTCATAGCTCAAAGTTTTGGATTTTAAACTAACTAACCACTGACCAAAATCAGACCACCTCCTGCAAAGACTTCACACGGTTGTTTTGACCTGCATCTGAGTGCCATTACTGTGTTTACACCTGCCAAGATGAGTACAGACCTCCTCCATACATAACATCATAAACTGCCCACCTCTTTTCTCTTTGAAACAATTTGGGATTAGGTTGAGGGTTTCCCGCTCTTCTGTTCTGTGGCATCCAGCTGGGTTGGATAGAGGACAGGGCACTGAGTCAGCAAAGCGAGACGGTCGCAGCAAGGAGCTGATTTAAACCACCGCCGAACCAGGGCTCAACTTTCATTAGCCGTTGTCATTATTCCCCAGCCGCTGTCTGACAGATGGCATTGTGGGATATCGGATTTTATGGCAGGTCATCTTTCATATCCAATTTCTTTTCCCATTTGATGAGAAGTTCTCGCTCCAGTCAAATTCATTTTGCAGTTTGAATATTGATCGGACTCTGCACTCTCTTTCTCTTACCTCCTCTCTATCTCTCCCTTCTGTCTCTCGCTCTGTTTTCTTCACCGACAACTACTGCGAGTCTCTTAAGACTTAATGGTCTCTTGCTCCTGGCGTTTGGTCTGGAACACCGGTGCTTGTCTCTCTGATGAACAGCGAACCACCATGAAAAAACATGAATAAATATGAGTTGGATTTGGAATTCAGTTGATAAGCCTGCATTTGTCAATTCTCTATTTCAGTTTTGCATTAATACAATCATTCCCTATAATTACTGTAGGCCCAAATTACTAGAGTACATTTAAATAAGATTGAATCAGTAATGCAGTACAAACAAGTCTAATGGCATACAGCACATTGGGGTTATAATGCTGCTCTGTGTAATCTATTATATCAGCAAATCCTTTGAGGGCTGTTGAAATTAGCTTTAGCTTCACCCTGAAATAAATTGATGGCTTTTGAAAGGTACCGTCCCTCTTGCAGCCACTCCACAAGGACATTAGGGGTCAAGATCTGGCTCTGATCTGGCAGCAGTGAGCTTTTATCCCATGTTGTTTTTTTCATTTGGCAGACAGGATATAGATGGGGATCAGTGGAGATATTTTGCCTGAGCAGACGGTGACCTGACGGAACCCTATTCCACCTGTTTGCACTGACAGAACCGCTGCCGGAAAATGGCCGACCATAATGACCCATTAAAAATTCAGTATTTGGCGTAATGAGATGATCGTGCCCTGCCAGTGCTGTCTTGAAACTGAGGAACATTGTACAGAGGAGGGGGGTTTGGCACACATATCCACATTCTAACAGATAAAAGGCTTGAAGGGGACTGTGGATATAAGTAGATCTGCTAGATGAAGAAGTCTTTATCATGTAAATATGGCTTGCTTCAGTGAGGCTTGGAAATATGGGGCCTTTGGTCAGAATGAGCTTTGTGTCATATTAGTGTAAGTAATGGCTCATTTCTGAATAACACGATTTGCTAAAACAACCCATAAAATGACTTTTTCGGTTAGGCACAGAATGAAACAATCCAACCTAAAACTCGCAAAGCATGAAGGAACAGATTTGTCTTGGCGAACTATTGCAATTTGAGAGGTGATCAAGCATGAGATAATGGAAATCTCAATCTGGACCTGTTCATTTCCAAAACCCTTTTTGCTCTCTGGGGCTACAAGCCAAGCTGTCAGCGTGGTGACACACAAGTGTTCAGAATGCAACAAAAAAAAACACTGCTTGTTTGTTTTTCTGCTTCATCAACTCAGTTCCCACAGAGGTATGTCAAATACAAAGAGTGCTGCAGAGAATTAACACCTCTCTTTTCTTTCTCAAGCCTCACTTATGTTCAATCACATTAAGTCTGCTTTGAGACTGATAGGACAGCTCTTGATAATGCATCAGTAAGCATCATTTTCCATCATGTTCCCATGGGTGACTGTGGGATCTCCATGGCCCAGCGGGGTTATCCTCTCATGGACTCTGGGCAGGACTGGCAGGAGTCAGCTATAAAGAGCCCCTACTCAACCTAACAGTGCATGAAACACAGAAGCCTCCTTGGTCTGCTGGTCCTCCCCAAGGCTAAAGCGAATGGTGAACATCACCAGTAGTCGGATATGTGTGTGTGCTGTGGGTGGGTCAGAGGGACAGAACAGTAATGTCTCCAGCAGAGCATCTGTCCAGTTGCCAGAGAGACCTTCATCCCCACGCTGAGCTGTGAAGCGAGACATCACAAAGTATGGAACAATGTGGGACCGAGCAACTATTGGCTGGCAAAGGACCCCCGGCATTGTATCACAGGCGTGACACAGGTGCCGGCTGCCAAATCCTGTCGTCACGGGAACAAGGCCTCAGAGGTTCTCAGGAGGCTCTTGGCGGAGGAGGAGAGACAAAAGAGGCATGTGTTTTTCTCTGTGTTCCTGTCTGCATGCAACTTTGGGGGCTTACCATCGGATTTGTGTTTTTAAGGCAGTGCCAGTGTCATTTTCCCAATCAGCATTTAGGGGGTTTGTGTGTGACGGACCTTTCTTTGGTTCTTCTCAAGCCACTCTGATTTAGTGCCTTCAATAGAGAAACAAACATAAATACGAAAAGACAAAAGATGACCAAGAGTCTACAGCCATGCTAAAGGCATTGTGAGGCTGTATTCAGGCAGAGATGTTCTTGTAGCTACAGGCTAACATGTTTCCATTGACAATTGCCACTGAGCAGGTTAACTGTTTTTGTAGTTTCGTGTCCTAGCATGCTAACACTTACAGATTAGCAGTAAAGTACAGCTGAGGGCTAATGAGAATGGCATTAGTTTCACAGATATTGATAAGTATACATATTAAACCAATTCAAAATTTGTCCTGACACAGTGTTTCCAACAATATTAAATTATATGCTCGTATGCTAGCACATAATGCTGTGCACAGCATGCTATATGCCTGGCATTGTATTCACATGTATTCATTTTTTGATTCAGAGTGTGCATGGTGGAGGGGGTATTCGCTGACTGGATCATTGTTAATGGGTTAGTAAAAGAGACAACAGAAGAAGGTGGGGCTTAGCTCATCAATGCACTGCACTGCACATCAGTTATTACTACTACATCATTCAGTGACAGTGAGGCAGAGTGTAAAGCACCGAAGTAAGGGTTAGCATGAGAAGGAGGAGTTATTTTAAGGGTATTTTTTTGGCCTTTTAGCATCATTATCCTCTGTGATTACCTGCTCTCTGGAAAACCATTGTAAGATGGTGTGTGTGTTGTTGAAGTAAAGTAATATTAAAGTTTCACATAATTTTCACACATTACATCCCACCAGCATAGAATTTATTGTCATGAAGCTGTGGTCATGATGATGGCTCATGCTCTTTAGGCCATGACAAATCAAATGGCCAAAGTAAAGCCTGTGTTAGGGACATTTTCCTTGATAATGGTGCTACCTGAAATATTAAGGGGTTTAGAAAGTTGCAAATATTGGAGGGGGTAAAGGGAAAAAAATGACGATGAGAATTATCACTGCTGCTTTGAATTTTGGTGATTGAAATTGAAAGGTCATTTCACATATTTCCAATTTACTATCAAAATCTTGACACCCCTAATTTTCACCAAATTGTGTGGCTTTCCACCCAGTGGTTGTTGGAAAGTTTTGGACTGGCTGACAGACTGAACAACAGACCGCTATAACCACCATTATGGCTAGAAATTTCAAATGTAGAAATATAGTGCCACAGTTGAAATTTCACAAATATAAAATGTCTTTACAAGCACTGGAAGCAGAAGAACTCATCCAAAGTGATTGTTATTGCTAAACTATTGAGTTGCTTTTTAAAATTGTTCGATGTATGAATTACTATTGTGTCGCTTGGCCATGGTATGTGTTCCTAAATATAACAATAACTTGAAATGTTTTTTTCAGGACCTACTTAAGGAGTCTCACCGACTACTAGAATGTCACGAGTTTAATCACTGAAACCCCTGGGTCCATTCAAACATGACCTTGTATGAAACTAATTTTAGCTCGCCCATGTCTTTCTGGTTTCAAAAGTCACTTGTCGAGCACAGAACATGGTGCTCTTTCCATGAGTGGTCAGTGTGGTTTTTCGACACTGGAAACAGATAAAGCAACAGGAATGAAATGGCCGTTTCCACAAGGAATAAATGAGCAGTCAAACGTACAGACAAGACAAGCTTAAAAATATGGGTGAGCCTCAGTACTGCTTTTTGTTATGGCAGATTGCCTGTGCTTGCCATCTGCTTCTTTGATGCCTGTAGTAGCCTTGTGAATGCCAGTTCCTTCAGCCTCGGGCTAGATGCTGTCTCAAGGTAGACATCTCATTGAGCGCTTGAACCTACCCCTGTGGTGGTGACGAGGGCAAGACTGTTGCGCTGCGCTTCCTGCATCAAAAAGAAATATTAAATAGTATAACTTTTAAGAATAATTCTACTCTTTTAGTGCAATACTATATTCTTGTGCTCCTTGGATGGTCCCATTTACTATACTGGGAAGTTGTTTCTCTAAATTGGGCATGTTCATGAGCTTTTTGTTTAATAATATGGATGCTGCAAAGAGGATGTGTTGTGTTTTATTGCACATACAACAACACATTCATCCCCTAAAACCGCTAGATATGACTTCACCTGATC